>CAJNIZ010042664.1:43322-59164 GCA_905231905.1 Symbiodinium pilosum
CCCCCCCCCCCCCCCAACAATTACTCAGATTACAACATTTGGGACCTAATTGCGGGTAGCTATTGGTAAAGGGCAGCGGAATAGATGGAGCTTTCGGCCCAACGGACTGAAAGAGCGAACTTTGTTCCCGTGCGGAACAATAACAAAGCAGAAAGGGAATAATGGCATGCTTTAAACTGGGAGCCTAAGAGTCCCCTTGCAAACAACTTTTCCCAACCCTGATTGGGGAGGTACACGTTACTATCTAGAATCGTCAGTTGTTGCCCACCCATCAAAGCTCCATTAGTTGGGCGGTTGGACCCTCAGGGTTAAGACTAAACCCTAAACCCGAATCCCTTACCCCAGGGAGCCTGCGCAGTGTAGCACTGCGCGCAGCTGCTCCTTGTGCGGCCACTTGGTCTGCGCCTCCTTTTAGCGGACGTAGGGATTTGGAAAATGATGTGATTTGGAGTTTGGCCCCCCCCACAAACCCCTCATAGTCCATTCTCTAGTGTGGCTTCAGGGTTTAACATTTAAACTTCGGGCTGAGGCCTGGAAAGAATGGAGGTCCTCACCTAAACCCTAAGCCACACCAAGGAGCCTTCATCTCTGGCCTTAAACGGTTTAATTCAGGGACATGGATCTGGCCAGTCTTCCCCCCCACGCTTACCTAGACCTCTGAAAAATCCCAGGCCAAATGCGCATAGGAATGGCCTTGAATCCCAGCAAACCTGGTATAAAGGACGTCGTTACTGTGGGTACTTGAGAAGTCCACGTACAGCCCTAAACCCCCGAAGCCCCTAAACCATCCTGACTACCGTTTAGGGTTTAGGGTTTGGGGTTTAGGGAAACCAGCTACAAAATTTGGTACTTTCCATAAGGTTGTTTCCATAAAAGGGGGGACTCCAACATACACTCCAAAACAAATCCAATCTTGATGATACAGGCCCCCCCCCCCCTCCCCCAAAAGGGAAACCTTAATTTTGCAAACCCACACCTATTGTAAAGCTTACATATACCAGTTTCCACAGCATTCCCCCTTGGCTTCTCCCTTGCCCGGGGTAAAATCCCGAAACCCTAAACTCCCGAACGCCTGAACCCTACCTACTTATGTGCAATAAATCCTAAACCCTAAAATCATACATGCTACTCATATGTTCCTATATTAAGCCCTCAACCCTAAACCCATTATAGTAGTTTCCATTTTCTCTTCCATTATCTCTAAATAATCCCCAATGTAACTCTACATGATTTCGCCGGGCGCCTTCCACCCGAAATTCCTCTGGGATGTGTCACCCTCGAGGCCCACCACGAGCTTGTCAAATGCATCCCGAACCTTGTGTTGGTTTTAAAGTTTAGGGATTTAGGGGTTAGGGCTTAGGGTTCAGGGTGTAGGGGTTAGGATTCAAGGTGTAGGGTTGAGGGCTTATCTTCATAAACGGAATATACAGGTGCTGTACACGGCGATATGAGCTATAGTCTAAACTCCTAGTATCCCCCTTCATATCCCCTATAACAGTCCCCTATGTACTCCCCCATATAAACCCTTTTAAGGAGTTTAGACTATAGCTCATATGTAGCCACCTACGGTTTCTGAAGTTCCGAGGTTTGGGGGGGAGCTTGGAGCTTGCGGCGACTTGAGTTCGAGAGAATGAGCCCCAACATCAATGAAGATTCAAGGTCTATAGGTTTTAGGGTGGTTTAGGGTTTAGGGTTTTTAGGGTTTAGGGTGTATTCGGGATATGAAGATTCAAGGTCCATAACGGTCTATAGGGCTTAGGGTCTCTTTCCCCAAAATACTATCGTCCTTCATATGGGGACCCCAAAGAAGGAACCCCTAATTGTAGGAAACGCCCTAAACCCTGAACCCTAATTTTAGGAAACCCCCATTTAGGCTATGAAGATGAGTTCTCAAATGGGCTGAGCCCGCGCTACAAAGCTTTAGTCTGAGAGGGGCGCAAAGACCAGCCCTACAAGAATAGCTATCCAGGACTCTCCCCTTCATCCGGGTTGTAGAGCCCATAATGGCGGGTATCTAAGCCGAAATGGGTTACTTGGAAGGTCTAGGATTGCGGGTGCTGCTATCCCTACAGATGTAGAAGGTTTAGGGCTTTGCGTTCTGGAGGGGGGCCCAGGGGCCCCCTGGTTATAAGTTGCGCTGTAAGCGGGTTTTATTATGGATAACTAAGGCTCCACGTCCGTGACCTGTAGTTATGGGGTCCATAAGCATAGCTGAGCTAAAGCCCAAGTCCTAAAGCCTAAACCCTCTGTGGACTACCGGGGGCCCGACGCCGTACGCATAGGCGCTTTAACAACGGACCCAGATGCAGACTCTACGACGGGATCTAACCCAAAGTGTCCATGTAGCTATATCGTCTAGGGTTTAGGGTTTAAGGTTTAGCGTAGGTATACAGTACCCCAAGCCCTACACCCTAAAACCTAAACCTAAGTATATACTTGGGCTCCAAAGTAAGTATATTGGGAAACCTTTAGGGCCGTAAGTATATACTATATAGCTACATGGGGATTTCCCCAAATTAGGGTTTAGGGTTCAGGGTTCAGCGGGTTTCCCAAAATTAGGGGTGCCTTTCTCGGGGTCCCAATAAGAAGGACTATAGTATGTTCCGGTCTATAATGTGGTTCCCATATTCTGGGAAACTACCATGTGAACCCTTTGGGGAAGCAAACTGTCGCGGGCATGAAGCGCCATGCCTCCCCCTGCAACTGGAGCCTGCGACCCAACCCTCTAAGGTCTTAGCATCATTGACATGCCTTCTGATGTCTAGGAAGCTGCAACCGAAAAGAGACGATGATCCTGCTTCATAGACGGGTATATGGTACTCCCACTTAAAATGCTTATAGGGCCTCTTAATGGGGATGCTAGGAATTTAGACCCTAAACCCTAAGCCCTCAACGGTAAGGAATCAACTGCAGCCCTGAACCCCACACACATCCGGGCAACCTCGTCGAACATGGTGTGACTGCGCAGCTTCTGGATGCGTTCTGCCAGCGTCTTTCCCGAGCGCTGCCGAACTAAGAGCACAATCTTTGTGATGCCCAGTTCCTGGTCAATGATAAGAACGGGCTTGGGGTTTAGGGCTGTCATGCCCAGTTCCTGGTGAATAATGAGAATAGGACTTAGGGTTTAGGGTTGTGATGCCCAGTTCCTTGCGATCATATGAGAGTGAGGTTCAGCTATAGAGTTGTGCTAGGCAATTCCTGGTGAATAACGAGATTTAGGCCTTGTGGTATTCTATACTACAATTATCTGATGCTGAGTACATCTATGTGGGATCTATTTGAGGTATATAGTCTATACCAAAATTATACAAGGAATCTGGGATCACACCTGTAGATGTCAAAGCGTCGCCACCTGGTAGAAGACGGGACCCTCAACCCTAATATACCCTCGCTTATGAGGTGCCCAGTGCCTCGGCGCGTGCCAGCAAGGAGAAGAGGATGCCACCGCCCACGAACCTAGGTTTAGGTCGTAGGGTTTGGGGCTTAGGCTTTGGCCCCTTAGTAATCCCGATAACAGGACCCCTATACAACCCCCTTGAAATTAAGGAGTTTAGACTATAGTTCACATGTCCCCGTAACTCCTTGCACAACCCCTTCAGGCCCTAAGAACGAAGGTGCTTGCTCCAAAGTAAGCGAAAATGAAACAATCGCATTGTCTATAAGAATATTGAACGAGAGAGCCTATAGGAAATCACCTGGCTATAAACCCCTAAGCCCTAAACCCTTGGGTAAGGTTTTTTAGTACACGGGCAGAGGACGTGCTCCAAATTGAACCTCCGATTGGACGAAAGCCAGAAAACTGAATTTTGGAGTTCAGGGCTTCAGGGCTTAGAGTTTAGCGTTTAGAGGCTTAGCGTATAGATTTGAAGGACGATTTAGAGGCCAAGAGTCCTATGTGAGTTCTTGTTGGGTTTGGTGACATTTTGGGGCCTGGGGTTGCAGTATGACACCCGAAAAGCAACCATATACGAGCCCTAGGGTTTAGGATTGATAATGAAATATGTCTTCTTCTTGGAGCCTAAAAAACTCTAAACCCTAAGACCCTATAAAAGGTTTCCAATAACAGCCAAATCCTAAGCAATGCCCAAACAGGATCCAGAAACCCTGTGGCCCCTGTCAGGAGTACCGCTCCGTCTATGCGGACATCCAGCGGCAGCCTAGGATGCCAAATAGCGTAGCTGGAAAAAACGGTTGTAGTTTAGGTTGGGCCCCCACCCACTAGTAGTGACCATAACAGATGAGGGTAATGATATTACAGTCCCCACATCTTCCTATAGTACTACCACTACTCTGCCCTGAGCACTAAATCCTGAATTCTGCAACACCCCTAGACAGGCCCTTGCAACAATAGAGAAAGGGCAAATTGGTTACTCTTCGGCAGCAAGCAGCATCTTGCAAACTTCCAAACCCTCTTGTCGAACCACGGGTGCCAAGGCTTTCAGCACCTTCAGGGCCATAAAATGAGCATCAAAATAAGCCCTAAGGCCCTAAACCTCAAACCCTGACTATCAAACCCTAAAACCCCTCAAACCTTTGACCCTACTCCGTAAAACCCTAGATCCAAAAACTCTAAATCCTAAAGCAGAAAAATCCAGATCCTAAACACCTTAATCTCAGGCCTTGGGGTTCATCTTCAGTTAAACCCCATACCATTATGGTAGATTCCCTCGTCTTTTCCATTATCCCTAAATAACCCCAACATATACCCTAAACCCTGTACCCTAAACCCTATACCCTAAACCCTATACCCTATATCCTAAACCCTAAACCCTAAGCCCTCTACCCGTAACCTCAGGCCTTGGGGTTCATCTCCACGACCCTCAAGTCTATACAACCCCATGATAGTAGTTTCCATTTTTCCATTATCCTTATATTCCCCCTCCGACTTATATATCCTAAGCCCTAAACCCCTATATTGCCCCTATATTACCCTAAACCCTAAACCCCTAAACCCTAAACCCTTAAAGCCTGTAACTAAACCCCTATATTACCCTATATAACCCCGCCTTGGGGTTCATCTTCAGGCCCGGGTCAGCAGCCAACCACTTCGCGATGAGCATGCCGAGGGTGCCCACAGCCGCAGCCCAACAAAGCAGGCCTCGGAGGTTTAGAATGTAGGGAATATATAGGGATAATGGAAAAGAAAATGGAAACCCTAGGTCCCTTTAAAAGGATATATAGGGTTCTATAGGGATTATATAGGGATAACGGAAAAGAAAATGGAAACTACTATTTAGGGTTGAGGGTTTAGCGCTTAGGTTGTAAAGGGGTTATATAGGGATTCTATAGTTATAGGGATAATGGAAAAGAAAATGGAAACTACTATAAATCATTTAGAGTTCAGGTTTGAGGGTTTAGGATTTAGGGTTTCTAGGTTTGAGGGGGTTGGAGATGATAAACCCTAAACCCTAAACCGTAAACCTTGAAAGCGGTTTAGGGTTTAGGGTTTAAGGGGCTTAGGGGGTTTAGGGGTTGAGGTTTTTTTTGGGGGGGGACCTTTTCTCCTCAGGATGATCCCTGGGAAATACCACTTAGGCACGGCCCCGCAGTCCTCCGGCCGGGGAAAACAAAACCTGGCTTATGCTTTAGGAACAAGGACAAGGTTTAGGGTTTAGGGGGGGGCCTCACCTCATACAGAGCTCTACTAAGCCACGGCAGCAAAGCAGCAGAGCGCAGGTACAGTAAGGCAGGCCCGCCCTGAACACTATCCTGCACAACCTCATCCTTTACTGCACTCAAGCCAAAGGCTGAACCACAAGGAGACTCTGTACACCCTCGAAAGGAAAAGTCTCACTTCAACCAGTGCTCAAGATTAGTGGGTTTAGGGGTTAGGGTTAGGGTTTTGGGGTTCGGGTTGCGGGGTTACCAGAAGTCATGCATAACCCACAGTAGCGTATACCTTGGGGAGAATGAAATTGTAGTATAGCAAGGTCACGCAGGACTTTCCTTGTTATACCAAAAATCTGTTATCCCCAGGGAATAAACTACTTGGGGTCAGGCATGACTTTCAGTATCAGCAGTAGAGTTGAGGGTTTACAGTTGAGAAATTTATGAGAACTTCCCCCAACTCGTGCATTAAACACCGATACACATCTCCTATACCTGCAGGTCCTGGGTGCTTATAATCTACATATTCGGATTGCGAAGGGATTGTGCACCAATTTCTGTGTGGGGTGTGTGTGTGTATATATATATACAAGGACTGTTTTGAGAAGCTCCCTTACACCTGGACCTCCAAAGTATCCAGAACAAATGCATTCTCGACCGTCAAGGGATGCGGGCCATGCTTTACTTCTTTTTCAGGTTGAGGCAGGCGCACTTACGACCAAGACTTGGATTACAAGTACAAGTAAGAATGGGGTACCATCATATACCCGAAGCCTCCTACACAAATCTCCCTAAACCCCAAACCCAAAACACTTCTGAAACCTAAAGCCTGCAGAATATCCCTTACTGGCAACCAGCAACTTATAACCCTAGAGTCTGCTGCCTATTGATCCCAGTATACACCAGGTGCCATGTCCTGTTCATGTGCTTTTCCGTTTGATTCTCCGCTATTGAGGCAAAATCACCTTGCTTCAACAATGGCATTCCCCCTAAACCTTAAACCCTCTTAGAGCCATGCCTCTGGATCCAACTGCAAAACCCTCAGCCCAGAAGCCTAAACCCCTAAACACTGAAATCCTGGAATCCGCAATCTCCTACCAGACCGCAAAAAGTAGGTAAACGACTGGAACAAAACTCACACAAAGAGCCAAAAGGCTCTTACCCGGCATACCTTTGTGATTTAGGGTTTAGGGTTTAGGGACCTCATGGGTTTCTAAGGCCAAAAAACTCCACATGGCGCCCGCGGAGGGAAGGAGCCAAAGGAAAAGGCTGGGCCAAAGAAGGAAGACGAGGCCGATGATGCAAATCATCAGGCTGGCACCTCCCAGGGTTTAGGGTTTAGGGTCAGAATGTCTTCAGTGAGACTGGGATTATAAATATACAATCTGGCTAGAACTTGGGAATTTCCCTACCTAGAGCTGAGCGGTAATAAGCCCCAAGAGTAAGAGGCCCCAGGCCCAAAATCGGAGCCTGCCGTCTGATTATCCACCGTCGGGGTCCTTAACCTGACATATCTTCTTCATACTTGTTATAAAAGCCATACATATCATACATAAACCTCAAGCCCTAAGCAAACATCCGTCATCCCCATTGTAACTGTGGTTTTAAGCCCATATATCCCGTGCATAACCTCTCTCTCTCTATCTATATGGCGACCCCAAATATGTACACAGCTAGATATAATATGTATATGTACACATATATATTTATATGAACAAATACATTCCCATTCAGAGACCCCATACCCCAAACCCTTAAACCTAAAACCTGCAGCTGGGGCACCCTGAACCCTAAACCCCAAACTGTAAAACATGCAACTGAAGCACCATGAACCCTAAGCTCTTAACCCGAAACCTTAAAATCCCTGAAACCTATAAACGCCAGCTATCCCTACAGAACTCTATCCCTAAGGGTCCAAGGACCCAAATAATGGGGCTTTAGGGCTCAAATACTATACTGTTAATGGAATTCGGGCCCTAAAACCCTATTGTTTGGGTCCTTGGGCCCTTCGGGTATAATGTAATAAAATGCGGGCCTGCTTGAGGCCTTTGCCGGGAAGAGCTGCCGCCGGCAAGTGCAGAGCGAGCCGCCAGAGTCGCCTAACCCCCCCCATACCCTGAACCCCTAGGGTTTAGGTTGTAGGGGGTTTAGGGTCTATAGGGTTCTGGGTTTAGGGTTTAGGGCTTAGGGTTCAGGGTGTAGTGGATCCTTGTAAGCATCACTAGACCCTAATCCCTCTTTCTGTATATATATATATACATAGGGTTCAGGGTTTAGGGTTTGGGGGTTTAGGGTCTAGGGGTATATATATACATATAATACAAAACCCTAAAACCATGTATAACCCTAGGCATATTACACCCCCAAGAATGGAGAATGACATGGAAATTCGCAGGGTTGCCTCGGCCATGGCCGCAGCGTCCGCCTGGGGGGAGGGCGGGGAGGGGGGTTAGGTTACTTACTGGGGCTTAGTAAGTAATATGAGGGGTTTAGGGCTTAGGGTTTGGGGCTCTGGGTTCATATAGAGAGAGAGAGAGAGAGAGCGGGGGAGCGAGGGCTTAATCTTCATATTCAGTCTAAACAAGCAGTTTTGCTTACTGGGTGTGTGTGGGGACCATGTGGATATGTGATATGGGGAGCCTATAGGGGTCATATTCCCTCATTCTCTACTAAGAAGCAGTAAGGTTAAGGTCTTGGCGGTTTAAGGCTTTAGGGTTTCAGTGGCTTAGAGTTTGGGGCTTAAGGTTTACCGTTTCAGGGCGGGCTTTAGGGGTGGGGGGTTAGTGTTTTGGGGTTAAGCGTGAGGGGTCTCAGGGCTTTATTCACCTCGACGGCTCTTCTGCACTCTGCACCTACTTAGAACTTACTATAGTATAATAGGGTTTATATAGGGTTTATATAGGGGTTATGTAAGGTTTATATAGGGTTATATAGAGTTTATACACGGGATATATTGGAATGATGGAAAACGAAATGGAAACTACTATATTATAATAAGGTTACATATTTTTGGACTTGGGGGTGCCATTTCGCCTTGTTTTTCAGACGGCTATCATCGCTCAGATGATACTGAAATTCACGAACCCAGCACTTGCCCTCCGACCACAACCCTAAACCTGACAGAAACTCATACTCTCTAATGAGGGACTTTAGGAGGGCCCCTTAATAAGGACCCTTAACCCCATTAACATATTTAACCCTTGTATAGCCATTGTACAACCCCTATATATCCCTAGGCAGTCCCCATATTAACCCCAAGGATACTCCGTTTGCAGTATGGGTTCCTATCACACGTACGCTTTTGTACGCAGGCCTCGCGAAGAGTGGGCGTCAGCGGCAAGTACACAATTTGGTCCATGAAATCCTGGATACTTTGCGGGGTGAAGGGTTGAGGAATCCATGGTTTAGGTTCTAGGGCTTAGGATTGAGGGTTTGTGGTTTTAGGGTTTAGGTTAGGCCCAAACCCAATACTAGTGATATCAGAGGAAGCCATATCATATATAATAGGAACCGTAATACAATCACCATACACCCTTGCGGTCACCATTAGTGGGTGGGTGCCTTATCAAAAGGGCAAGTACATGACACGGTTTGGGCACGCAGCGATTGAAGCATCACCCATGGATCTTAAAACGCAAGCCTTTGCACACTTCCCAACAAACCTTTAGGGCGTAGCGTTTGGGGATTAGGGGTTTGGGCTTACAGTGCTGCCCACACCCAGCAACAGTTGGATAATATCTATAACATGGATATATCCCCTAGTATAGTCCTTATTCTGGACCGTTACTGGGTGGCGCTAATACTTAACCTAAGCCCCAAGCGCGCTTCTAAACGGCAGCACCCCAAACAGATGCTGATTGCGCGTGGGTAGTTTAAAGATGGTGCGTCTCCCAGAGGCCTTTCATACCGGGTTCAGGGTTCAGGCTTCACCTTGAAAAGTGCACCTACAAACTGGCCACCTGTACATTTATTGTGGGTCGCGCGAACAAAGGAACCCTAACACCTAAACCATAACACCCTAAAGGGGAAACACCCTTTTCAGGGGAGGCGGATGGTGTACACTCCGAAGCAATGGATAGATGGTTTGGCAAGGGAACCTAATTACCCGAAACACAGCCGCAAGTCCTCGGCAGCACCTATGTTGTAACTATTCCCTTGTTGCATGGATGAGGTCCCTGACAGTTGCAAGGGGCACCTTATCAAAGCCTTAAATGCCCGGTACATATCCCCACGCCATCCCCATACATGTTTTATATTCCCGCCCACTTAGACCCCTTTCTTTCGAAGAGGACCTTCTAGCAAAACACAATGTAGAGGTCCTGCCCATCCGATGGTCTCAATGCCTCCTGCTTGCTCGTGGCTGCACGCGCGACACGCTGCAGCTGCGTCGTAGTGCTCGTGGCGTCAAAGCCGCGGGAGACCTAGATCAACCAGGAGCCCTGAAGCCTAAGCCCTAAATAGTAAACCCTACAACAGGGCCCACGGATGTCATGATTTAGGTATCTCAAGTAACATAGCAGGTAGAGTTGGGTTTAGGGGATCCACTTGGCACACCTAAACACTTCGATCCTTCGCTTGAACAAGTGGTACCCGAAAACGCGACCTAGCTCAGCTACTTGAGGCTGGCCATTTCCCGAAATAGGAGGCCCATTGCGACTCTGGGGGTACATGGACCTAAACCCTCTGTATTGGGATGATGGAGTCCCCTGTTCGGGGTCAGATTCACTGCTAAGGCCAGTGGGTGAATCTAAAGGATTTAGGGTTTAGGGTCTAGTGTTAGACTTTAAAGGGCCTTGACTAGATTTCAATTGGTTTCAAATGGTTTTTCTTAAGGTATGAATCTCCATTAGATTTGACTTGGCATCAAATTATGTTTTGAATGGATTCTAATTAGATCCCTACTTGATTACTTGGTTCTCAGCCGGTTTTATACATATTTCAAAATTGTTCGCGGAGAGCCCCAACTAAATAATTCAATAACATCCTCCCCCCAAGTTTGTGCGGCCTGGATTATTCAATGTAGTGAGATGACGTCGTTTAACGTTAGCGGGAAGCGATTGACTGTTTGTCTATGGAGCTGGATGAACCCCTCTAAACCCTAAACCCCTAAACCCTAAACTCCTGAACCCAAAACCCTAAACCCTAAAGGGTTCAGGGCTCGGGGTGGGGTAGGGTGAAATCAGCCACCCCGTGGACCTCCACGTGGATGGGAGTCTTCTCGGCAAGTCCGGCGTGAGCCTGAGCAAATTTGAGCAAGTCCCCACATGCGGCAGCCGGTGCAAAGGATGCTGAGAAAGACCAAGCCGAGATGGGATGTGTGCCAAATCAGAGTTTGCATGCATGCATGTACATGCCCCAATAATAGTCGGCTCCTTCGAAGAAAGCATTGTGTAGCTGTGGCACGCGCGCAGCTGTCCATCATCGATTCGGACAGATCTGCATCCTTGTCAAACGGCCCAGTAACGGACTCTTGATCACTTTCATTGCTGGTCCTTGTTTTCGGGTGCAGCAAAATCCTGAAGGCATAGGGTTTAGCGCTAAGTCCTAAGCCTTAAAACCCTAAAAGCTACACGCCTTTGGAATATGTTATTAATTTACCTGAGGGCTGAAGTTTTGGGGAGTAATGCAAAGCGCTGGATGGTTATCAACATCACGGCCCTAGCTTGCTTGCAGAACTCTAGCATGGGGTACTTCAAATAAACCTCAAGACGATTCTGGCACCAAGCCCTCACCCCAAAACCCTAAAGCCTTAAGCCCTAAACCCTAAACCCTAAATCCTAAACCCTAAACCCTAAACCCTGAACCCTTAAGCCCTAAGCCTTGATTCATTAGGCCCTTCAATACTTTAAGGAGCTTCAGCGCCAGGGTTGCAGTGGTCTAACGTTTATGGCATCACATGAAGAGTTCTTTATATAGAAGCCCTCAGCCCTTTACCCTAGGGCTTAAACCCTAAGCCTAAGCCCTAAAACGCCCTCAGCCTATGCCCTAAATCTTAAAGGCCTGCGTTTCAGGCTTTTGGGGGTTGTTTGGGGTTTTGGGGTTGAGGCTTTACGTTTTGGGGTTGCGGGTTTCGGGCTTAGCAACTGAACTCCACTCTCTTGGGCATGTGTGATGTACTTGTGCTCCAAACCTCTGCACTCAACATCTCTTTACGGGAATCTTCATCCTGAGCTTGGTAGGGAAGAAGCGCCAGGCCATAAGGTAGTACCCCATAGATGTATTCGCTAATTATTACGATCATAGGTAACTATCCTTCTTTGAAACATACCTATCTAGGTCTTGAGGCTCAGGCTTTGGGTCCTGTGTGTAGCGGGCGGTGTGGGATACAAAGGTACTTGCGGTGTGAGTGGCTTCGGGGACTTGTGCTTAGGGTGAGGGGAACAATTTAGAGTTTAAGGTTTCCCTAAACCTTAAACCCTAAACCCTGAAAGTTTGGAGGTTTTGTATGGCCGATTGGAGACTTCCTACGGGGGACCCAAAGCTTCGCCACGTTTAGCCCAGACCCACGATTAATTAGGGTTTAGGGTTTAGGGTAGGGATAATGTAGACCCGTGATTAATACACCCCTTCCCTTTAATACGCATTATTCTTATTGGGATCCCTAATATACGGTTTAGGGTTTAGGGTCCCCTTAATAGGGATTATAAATCGGGATCCTATTATTCAGGCCCTTAAAAGGAAGGGGTTTATTAATCACGGGTCCACATTAACCCTAAACCCTAAACCGCGCGTTTAGTGTTGGCAAAGCTTTGAGGCATTGATTTTCTCAAGGACTTTACACCTCTTGTGTCCCCCCAACATCAAGCACGTTGCGCTGTCGCTAAGTCCATATGAGCTAGAGTCTAAACTCCTTAAAAGGGGGGGTTATACAGGGGATTATATAGGGGATTATTATCGGTGTTGTTAAGGGGGATACTTGGAGTTTAGACCTTAAACCTTAAACCTAAAACCCTACTCCCTATATTATAGGGGATGCTAAGGAGGATACTAGAAGCTTAGACTATAGCTCATATTAGGGGTACGCTCTAATATTTCAATCCCGATGCTTCAATGAACCCTGCAATGATTGAGGCCGAGGGTTGGGGGTTTAGGGGTTGGATCCTTTCAGGGTTTGGCTACTTGGAGGGTCAGGGGGACTTGGCAAGTATATTCATAGTCCCTATATGCCATATTATAACAACCCCAGTTGTCCCCGTGATTAATTGACTCATTCTTACACTCCCCCAAACTAACATGGAAACCCATATAGCCCCCTTTTAGAAGGACTGTAGTCTTTATAGGGCCCTTTTTGGGTTTTCATGTTAGTTTCCGGGAATGTAAGTCTCCCTGACTCTCCAAGTAGGGATGGGAAGCAGCACCGTCTGCAGGCTGGTCAAGGAGAATCCGTGGAGTCATTCCCACTCATTCTTTAGGGTTTAGCGTTTAGGGTTTAGGGTTTATTCCCTTCCTTGTGCACCTTGAACAGGCTAATGTAACCCCCTGATTAATAAGCCCTCTCCCTTTAAGTGCCATAATAGGAGGATCCCTATTTATAGCCCCCACACGCTAAACCCTTTAAACCCTAAGGGAGAGGATTTTTCAATCGGGGGTCTACATTATCTTATTTTTACCCTTGCCCAAACTGACATGGAACGCCACACAACCACCATTCCGCAGAACATAAGGCCTTTGTAGGGCTTCCATGTTGGTTCGGGGTTTAGGGTTTAGTTAGGGTTTAGGGGGAATTACAGTCCCTAGCCTTAAACCCTAAACCCTAAGAAGAGCAGTGGGTGCACTTTTGTAAACGTACCCTAACAGGGACCGCACAATAGCCTTCAAAAGTTCCACCTGCTCCTACGGTATCCCAGGGTTCCCAAAGAATCTGGGTTGCTGTTAAGGAGGATTTGAGGTTTAGGGTTTAGGAGCTTAAGTTAAATTACCACAATATGGGTATATCGTGAATAACAGAGTTTCCGTGTTATATTAGCTTACTTTATGTTCCTCAACAGCAACCCAGTAATACGGTACAAGGACCCCCACCCTGTAACAGTGGTATAACGGGCATATACTAGGATCCTTATACAGTTACCATTACCCCTTATCCTTATAGTCACTGTTACAAGGTGGGGGGTCCACCTACCCTAAACCCTAAAACCCTGAACCCTAAGCCCTAAACCCTGAACCCTAAACCCTAAACCCTGAACCCTAAACCCTAAACCCTGAACCCTAAACCCTAAACCCTAGAACGTCTCCTGAGTCTGGCGGTAGGCAAGCAAATTTGAAACATTGGCTGCTGTAGCAAAGGAAGTACAGAAACCTGAATGTGAAATGTGAGAGGGCCCTGAGAAACCGGTAAGGGATCCGTAAATGCTACCGTGCTAGTTGGGCCCATTTCAATAGCCACCTGAATTCCAGTGGCTAGGGCCGTGCTCGAAGAGCATTCTGCTTGGATTGTCAGGTGGAAAAAGGTCCGATTAAAAAAAACCCTAAACCCGTGTCTTGAGAGACCTTGCAGTGGGTGAGGCGTTCCTCAAGGAGAACGAGGATGACGCATTGCCGGCACCCTGAGGGGTTTATCGTTTGCGGGTTTAGGGTTTAGGGCTTAAGGGATTTTGATAACCCCAAGCCCCCAAAATTAGGACCTTATTGTAGTCATATATGATAGTTATAGGGTGGTAACTTTGAGGCTTGGGGTTACCAAAATGCCCTCATTAATTACACCTTTACACCAATAGCTTAGGTGGACCCACCACCCAGGAATAGTGGCTACAAGGGATAATGGTGATTCTATGAGGGTCCTCTTGTATTCCGACTATACTGCTATTACACGGTCCCGCTAACCAATAGCAGTGTCAAGGGTTTAGGGTTTAGATCGGGATTGGGAGTTTTGAAGCAATCCCTATATTGTTAGTTGTCAAAATTCTGGTCACCTTTTTGGCTCCTCATTCTACGGCCCGAACATTTTCTGCGCCTAAATCTGGGCCACTTTTGGTACAACCCCCGGCCCCCCCCATGGAATCCTTGAGGGCTGTGGATAATAAAGATCCTGCATAACCCTAAGTACCTATACCTTGAAAATAACACACTGAGGTCATGCCAGATTTTTAGTATCAACAGTATTCCTACCAATCCCCCATGCGGTATCAACAGAAAGACTACCAAGGAGAGTCACAGAGTTTTCAGGAGTTTCCCGAAGCCAGGTCCCAAACCCCAAACCCCAAACACCCAAGGTGCCCCCCGGACCGTTTTTTACACAGAGAGTCCGTGCGCTGTAGAAGCCTGAATATGGACCAACATCATTCCTTCTATTGCCGAGAACACAACACTAGAAAGTACCCTGAACCCTAAGCCCTCTAATCAATTGCTGGGTGGAAAAGGGCCCGCAAAATAGCAACAACTCTAATTAAATAGGCCACTACATTAGTCTAGGTACACCTTTGAGGTCCCATGCTTTTTGAAACCTGTTCATGTCTGTTACGTGTGGGGCCTAAGAGGTTCAGGGTTAGGGATGATAGCGTGTCCCAGCATATACACACCCAAAGCAGTTGCTCTTGAAACAGGTTCAAAGGTGTACCCAAACAGTAAAACCAAACCTGAACCCTAAACCCTAAACCCTAAACCCCAAACCCTAAACCCTAAACCCTAAACCCTAAACCCCAAACTGGCGAGAGCGCCGCTGACCATATACATGGGCGCTCGAACCTTGGGGACAGGCCTCCGGACTGGCACCAGAACGAACCTACGGGCCTGGGAGGGTCAAGCCTCCCAGGACAACCCCTACGACACCCTCTTGCGACGCTGTTTCCCACAATCATTGGGTACCTTGGTGTTTTTTCTGGAGGCTTCAGGCCCCCCCCCCTGGCGGGAGCGGGATCTAGGCGCTGGGGGTCTGGCCCTCTAACATCAGGCGCCTCCCAGAGGCCTCCCAACAACCCTCCGGGCCTTTCAGGAGGGGTTGCTAGGGACAGGGCGGATCCAGGACCTCGGTCCACAGGGCTCGAAGGCTTCAACACGTGTTTCAGGTCCTTCCACGACGGGGCCTCATGCGTGGAGGCCGGCCAAGGCCTCCACTACCCCAATCCATTGCTCGAGTCCTAGAGTGCACCACCTGAGAACGCCGGCTGCTGCGGGGTGAACAGCACGACTGGGGAGAAGAGAAATCAGGAAGCAGCCCTTTATCATCATGATGCTTCTTAGGACTTTTAATGCATTTGGCAAGATCCACACGTGCAGGCCGGCCAAGGCCTCCGCTACCC
>CAJNIZ010042665.1:0-24598 GCA_905231905.1 Symbiodinium pilosum
TTGGAAAAAGGGATCCTCTATAGTGGAAATGTTTCGGTACCCTCTTTAACGTCCAACCGTCCTGGCAAGGGTGCTGATATAAGACCAGGCCTGAAAACCTTGAAGCTATGCAGCCACTCAAGCTGAAATTCAAGTAGCTTCTGAGGCCTTTAAGCAGGGCTCAAAGCCAGAAAGCTCAGCAGGTGTTCAAAATGCTTGAAAGCCGAGGGTTGCTGAGCTGAAAGCTCAAGTGCAAATTCAAACTCAAGAGGAAGCTCACATGCATGCTGCTCTGGTGATACTAGTACTAATACTAGTACTAATACTAATACTAATACGAATACTAATACTAATACTAATGCTAGTACTAATACTAATACTAGTACTAATACTAATACAAGCATTAATACTAATACTAATACTGATACTAATACGAATCGAAAAGAATAACTACTAAAAATATCACCATTAGGATTTACCTGGACCGCCCTCAAACAATTTTAATTCAGGATCCAAAAATTGTTTGGGGGCACTAATGCTAAAGAGGGTCCAACATTGACCTCGAAACCTTACAGCGTGCATGATAAAGCACAAGCTATACGCTGTAAGGCCGCAATGTCTGAGGCTGCTGCAGAGATGTTTGGCCGCACTTGCCCGCCGACACAGGTGTACTTGATCTGCGTGCCGAGAGCCCAGAAGAGGCGTTTCCCCGATTATATAGGAGTTATAGGGTAACTTGTACAATATAGGAGCCTTCGAGGGTTATATAGGATTATAGAAGGTTATATAGGGTTCAGGGTTTAGGTGCTGGGAAATTAAGGGTCACCATTTTGGGGGTCCCAATATCGAGGATTCTAGTATATTGGAGCATGTAAGGGGGACCCTGAATTTGGGAAACTACCAAATTACGGCTTCCGTTCAGGGCTTGCGTTTTTAATGTTGGGTCTTGGACTCCGAGCTTTTCAGGATCCCACGCATGCCCTCTGCGCAGGGTATCTGAAAGCAGCGCAAGGAAATCAGCGGCGTCTCTTGCAGTTTGGGCTAAGAGGAGAAACATTGCCATGTGCTTTTTGAACGGCTATATATAGCTATAGCATGCTATGGCTACATACAGAATAAGTTGTCCTGGTCTAAACCTACATGCTAAGGTCATAATTTTGAAAAGTCGGGAGAGGTCGCTAAAGCAAGCCACCAAAGCCTATCCCTGGGTACACAAATGATACCCACATTGGGACCTGAAGTCTGTAAATATTAGATAGATTGGGCTATTTGGATCCCTAGGGTATAGTATGAAAGTCGCAAAAAACGCCTCGCAAGAGCAAGTCAGCACCACGGAAGGGAAAGACGTGGTAGACAGACGTGGAGACAAGATGTTCACTGAAATTGCCATATCCAAAGCCGAACCCGTAGAGTCGTAGAAGTTGCATGGGTACACACAAAAGGCGACCGAACATCCTCACAGGGGCAGGTTCATGCAGACGCATGAGTTGAGGTAGTGGTGCATTGGTCAGAGGCTCGTATGGCTGATGCTGAAGGTTGGTTTCATTCGAGTCTTGCAATAGATGAAGCGTTTGGAATTCAGAGTCATGAAGATTGTGGTTTTATGAGATGGCTGCTTGCTAGTGCTGGCTGGGCTTTGAGAAATGAGCCAAGTAACTCTTTCGTTGCTATCCGCATTTACGATGAGTGATGTCACAAGCACTGCTATAAGCACGACTAACAAAACAATGACCCTTCTTGACATGATGCCCGCATTCTACGCGCAGTCCGGACAGAATGATATTAAGTTTTTCTGTTGTTCCAATACTCCTTACAACGTCAGCTCATTGCTTCACATGATCCTTAAAGCGCATAGATCCCCGTTCTCAGTACTTGCCACCTCAACTTAAAAACATTCACCCTGTTTTTCTAGCTGGGGTAGTCCCCCCAGCACGGGTGGGGTCAGAAATAGGTCGGGGGGCTATTTTTTCGGGAGATCATTTTCATGGGCTAGCCTGAGCGCCTGTAACCACTAGGAAGCGCCTGTAACTGCTAGGGCGCAACCCCTATCACCTAGCCTAAGCGCCTGTAACCACTAGGGCGCAACCCTTATCACAAATCTTTTAGGAGGAACTTATGAAAATCAAATCTCAGGCGCAAGGCCTTGGATTTCATTTTGCCGTATCCGACCCTGGTATTGTGGGACCTATTAAACATGTAGGGCGGGACCTTTTATTTGAACCTGAACCCACCCTCCTGAAATAGGCCTCGGGACCTATTATAAAAGGGTAGGAACCAAGGTAACCCACCCCCCAAAGACCTATAAAAAGGGAGGGGGAATTTAAAAACTGAGGTAAGGACGTGTGCAACAATCAGAATACGCACTTCTTTGGCTTCAACTACAGGCTACAAGCATCTTTTGCAATGCTACTAACGACAGCACAACAGTGACGGCGAAAATCGTAATGTCAAATCTCCCTGGAAGCCATAACCCTAAGAACCTCAAACACGAAGCCTCTAGTTACTTGTTGTTAGTTGGGGATAAAGAGGGTTACAGTGAGTCCCGAAACCTAAGCCCTAAATAGCCTCCATTGTCTGTTCCAGTCCTCGCGTCCCTACTGACATCCAGCAAGACAAAGCCTTACGCTCAGAAGCTTGAAGATGACTTGGCCGATGATGAGGCAAAATGGACTTACTAACTGTCCTTCCATACGCGAAGTGAAGCCTGAAGACGCAGACGCCTAAACCATGCGCCCAACCCATCAACACAAAACCCCAAACCCAGGCTTTTTACCTCAACCCTAAACTCTAGATGCCTAAATATTTAGAATAACTAATACAAGAATAATTAATAATCATTAGTAACAATAATGAATAACAGTTATCATTAGTAAAAAGTACTAATAATTAATGATAATCCCAACAGCCGAATAACGGTCCACAAATCGATTGGTTTCGGGAAGATCGCCTCGCCCACCAGCTCGGGGCGGATCACGGAGCAATTGTCGTAGTACGCTGACAGCGTTGAGGGTTTAGGGTTTAGTATTTAGGGTTTATAGGGTTTAGGGGGTATGAGCGCCGTTGAAAGTCTGGGCTTTGGCCATTTGAATGCTTAGGGCTCAGGAATTCAGGGAAGATTTGTTTTTGGTTGAGGGGTCGTGCGGTCTTTCCTACGATTTGCCTCAATTTCAGTTGTGCTCAATTCAAGCCTCCATGTCTCTTTTAGGCATATTTGTTGAATTCATTGTCTCTTGAATAATATGTAGGACTTGTTCATCGTCTGTTCTAAAACATGTCTGCATCATGTCGGACCCTTTCTAGCTTTAGAGTCTCCGTTTCTGACCATCCAGTCCTCGCCCAAAGCCAGGAATTCGCGGAAGCACAAAGATCTTGCGCACGCATACTTTGCACATCATCAGAACACCACCCAAATACCTAAATTGTGCGCTCAGGTACCTTAAAGAAATAAAACGTTTGTCAGGTGGAGGAAGGTGCTTGTGTTTGTGGGAATGGTTCAAGTCTGGTGTAAGCTTTGTTGGCTTTAACTTTCAGCTCCAGCGCTCGACACGGAGCTCCCTCCCCCCAGGTCCCTCTGTTCAATGGTTCAGGGTTCCGGTCTAAGGAACCACAATCTGAAACCTGGAGATTCAAGACGGCGATTCCAAGCCAGGCTGTGCACTAAGCCCAACAATTCCATGCAATCAATGAGGCTGGCAACGGCACGATGCAATTAAATGCACCTGGACTACTAGGGAATCCCACCGCGGACCCAACAGCCCCCAACCTGCTAGCAGCAACCCACGACATGGGTAAACCCGCAAACGCGACAACCACAGGCCTGCCAGCAATTACTCTGTAGTCAGTGTGTGAGCACTGCTTACATACTCCACATATGCCAAACTCAGGCTTCCTGAACAACAGCTCATGGAATAATAAGTTTCAAGAGACTACCCTGCATAACATGAGGGTAGCGGAAAACATGAGGGTAGTGGAGGTCCCAGAATGAGGGGAGTCACGCTGAACCGCCCTTCAACCCTACACTGTAAACACCGTGGGATTTTTCTGCTTTGCAAAGTCAGGATGTCTGTAGGATCTGCAAAAAGTGTCAATGCAAACTCAGCCTGAAATCATCCCCTGAGCCCTGCAGACCTCAAACCCTAAAACAAAACTGCTCCCCCAAACCCAGCACTTGAAAGGTCAGCCCCTGGCCGAAGTAGGGCTCCAAAGTTCGCTCCGTTTCTGTGTAGTTCTCCTTGGCAGGTGAGTCGTTATTCAGATTAGCCTCTTCAGGTATGATTTGGGCTCCCAAGCTTTCAGATCTGAAATCACCCTTCCTTTGACGGACCCGGGAGTTGTGATATGGGGCTTCTGGCTGGGAAATGGAGTGCGGGCTCAGACCCACGAAGCCCCTCACATGTGACACCTCCAACACAAATTTGTGGTGATCCCAGTTACGAGACGGTTTTTGGAGAGGACAGGTGTTTAAGACTTAAATCCGGGGAAAGTGACTTGAGTCCTCACTTTGGGCCCCCAATTGCGAGGTGCCGTACGTACTCCATGTAGTTGTTAGTGCCAACACACAACTTTCAGGGCGCAGAGTACTGTTTATGTATTACATCGGTCTGTTTTCGGGGTTGAAACAATTTGAACTTGGGCAGTGAATGAGAGTAAAGGTTTCGCAGCTGTCACGCACACACACACACACACGCACGGGATTCAAGGCAATTACTTTGCGCTCCATGCAATGTAAGCTCTCGCTCGTGCTAATCAAATGTGTCCAACTAGCCAGTACTGCGTTGTTGCATGCTCTGCGTGAACCCTTGGAGAAAATCAAGTTGCACCGCCCTGAAAATCAGCCCTTAATGAAGACACCACAGGCGGTTCAAACTGTCTCGAGAATGCTATACACGATATGGGCAGGTATGCTTTCACAACAAAGAGGTATGATTTGATAATTACGCGATAATCGCATAAGACTGTAGCAACGCAAGGAATGAAATTACATAAGCAACCTCGGACAACCTTGAGGTTGATACTGTCTGTAGGGTCTTTCGCATCCTGCAATTAAGAGTACGCGCTTCAGGGGTGGGTCAGCAGTTGAAGGCTTCGGGGTTAGGGCTTAGAGTTTACACTTGGAGAGCTTTGGAAACAGGAGATTCAGAGTTTGGAGTTTGGCTGCTGAGCTCTGGTATGGCCACTGAAATAGCTCCGGTTGTAAGCGACTCAAATAAATCTCAGTAAGCATAAGTAAGCCTGAAATGAACCCCTTAAAGCCAAAACCCTCAGCCCTAAGCCTTGGGGCTTAGAGCCGCTTCCTCAAATCAACCCAATTCAAGTCCCTACAGCCCGAACCTCATATGTACCATAATCTACACTCCTTGAAGGGGGGTTGTATACACTTTTTTAAATAGGGGTTCTTAAGGTGGATACTAGGAGTTTTTACAATGGCTCATATCAGGAATCTTGAAGTCAAAGGCTGACTCGGGCGCTGGCATCATCCAGTCGCGGGTCAGGGCCTGGGAATTGCAGCACCATTAAATTATTCTAGAGCGGGAGCTCCTCCCCTACCTCGGGTCCTAAATGACTATGTGAAAGGAATTTACGGAGTATCACGGAAAAAGGTGGTGTCGCAGCTCAAGCATTCAGAGAAGGCTGAATTGAGCGGACATTACGGAAGCAACCTGCCCGGAAAGGCTTGAAAGCATTCAAGGACAAGGACACCCTCCCAGCTTCAGCAGAACATGCCTTGGCTGGGTCCAGAAAAACTCTTCTTGCTAACCCTACACCTACAACGAGAACCTGGAAATGCAAATATGACAAGCTCAAAGCTGGACATTTGATAAAACCACTTACTGAGGAAACTGACTCTTTGACAGGTCTAAAGTGTCACAAGGCCTGAGACTCTACAAGCCAATTTCAAGGCACGCTTAACCCTGAACCCCACACCTTCGACCCTATCCACACTCTGAACCCTAAACGTCAAACCTTAAGTCCGGTTTTTGCCGCTCGAGGCTGAGTCTTAACTGCTTTTGGAAACTCATGTTCTAGAGGGCTTAGGATCCGGGATCCTTAGTCCGAAGCCCTGATTCTCGCACCTTACTTGTAGCACATAGGAACACCTGCTCTTCATCGTTCTTTGCATTGTCTCTTTTCCGCGTATACCCCAAACACTGAACCCTGAGCAATGAGGATCGCGCATGGGAGATTGATGCACTCTTGGCCGACGACCTCCAGGTGCCCCGACGTAGGGTTTCGGGTTGAGAGTTGCGGTTTAGGTGTAGCGAGGGGGCAGGCTTACTGCTCATTAGTTATCTCGGGAGAAAGGTTGAATCCAAATCAAATTTCATGGCGCGCATAAAGGCCACATATTCAGGTAGCATATTTCAAGCACGTAGGCTTGCATTGGACGCTGGCCGCCAGATGTTCCAGAGGTTTTGCAGCTTTAGCAGCGAGTGTAAGATGTTTGGCCTGCTCGGCTTGCGGCAAGTTTTCCATAGGGGCAGAACACGGCTAGTGAGCGGTGGATACAGCAAGATGCAGTCACAAGTCACAATCTGTCAAACACCAAATCAACTGGATGGCGCAGAATAGGCGTCCTGAAAAAATGGATCTGAACGTGCCAGGGTTTAGGCCATGGGCGGCCTCAGGGTATGCTAAATTTGTTTGGCAAGTCCAGTCCTGGAGATGCCGACCCTGTGACCGTCACATTTTCTGACGAGTTCTTTCATTATTCTTTTGCGACTACTACGTATACCACTATTAGTAGCGCTGTTTTTCGTGCAGTACACATCGCTGCAGCCAACTTCAGCCTTATTTACTCAGTTTTAGACCTCCTCACACTTTGGGTTTAATTCTGTGGTGTGGGAGCAACATCCTAACCATAACCATACATACACCGGCATTTCCAAGCCTGAGGCAATCCCACGAGCCACAGGAACCAACAAAACCCGTCTGACTTTACAAACTTAAGGTACAAGACTTACTACTTAACAGCAGCACCGGATTGCCCCTACTTAACCACTGTCTAGGCAGGCAGTTCGTTTGATCGGGCCCAGAGCCCTAGGCTTGGAAACTTAACTAGAACTTAACTAGAACCTCTATAAACCCCAAAGACTCAGGTCCCTCAGAGTGTAAGGTTAGACCATTACTTCAAATCTCTAAACCCTAAACCATCGTAGTCCCCGGGCCTAACAACCCTCAACCCTAAACCCTTAACCCTTTGATGGTCGCCCAGGAACTGTGGACACATCGTCAACGCACTGCACGTCGATGGTGCCCTCAAAGCCAGGCCAGAAAGCACCTTTGAACGGGTTTTTGCGTTTGGGGCTTTAGGGGCTAGCATTTAGGGATTCCGTTGTTAATCGTTTCCTACTGTGGATGGAGGAAATGTTGCACCAGCTTTAAAGTAGCCATGTTAGCAACACCGCGCGCCCCCTTTCAATACTGTGCTCGGGTACGTATTTTGTGGGTTTGTTCCAATGACATAAGTTTGCACGGCCCCGTCTGTCAGTAATCAATGTTAAGAAGAGGGTGCGGGGTTGTCCCTTGAGGGCCTCGCAAAGTGAAATTATCTAGGCGCTGCAAGATTTCCTCCATCCACCGTAGGGATCTAAAGGGCTCCAGAAAAGGGTTAGGGTCATCGGCTTAGGGTTCAGGGTGCGGGGATTGAACGTCAACGGGATTGCTTTACCTGCCCTGCAGCCCTGGAAGCCTGGCCAACATGCAATGGTTGTGTGGCATCTGGGGTTCCCGTGAGCAAGAATTGAAGACAACTTTCTGCACCGTAAATTCGAGGTGTGTGCGTATGTATATATACATATATATCTATATATATAGACAGAGGGTTACGGGAGAAGGTAGAACTGCTGGTCCCTTTATGCCCTGTATCATCGGGATGATGCTTTGTCGTGGAGAAGAGGACAGTACAACACCCCATGTCAATCTCTACAGTGCATAAACCATCTTGCTATTCAAATACTGTGCAGCAGAAAGCCGGAATTACAACTCAAGTCATTTCAGCCTAAAACCTCGCTCTTGAGAGCGTAGGCTTTGAGGCAGTTGGGATGTGACAGCTGTAACATGAGAATCTACAGAGCCTTAAGCCTAAAATCCACACCCTCAACCCTGAAACATGATCATGAGACCTGCTGAGGTCCTCAACGTAGTATACTGAGCTATACTTACCATCCCCAGATTACACCCATGATCTTGAAATCTACACAGTACATGCTGAGCTGAACTTAGGGCATGAATCCTGGAGATCACAGCATGCGGCTTAGGCTTTAGGACCCTCTCTAGGGATCAAACCCACTGTCAGCTAGGGAAGTTTATAGGGGTTCAAGAGTAAAGACCATGCATATGAAAATACATGTTCATATAATAGCCCCCGCACTGTAAGGATCCAACGGCCCAGGCAAATGGAGGTTTTGAAGTTCATCTCAGGGCTTTATTGTGAATGAACATAGCAGCAACATCTCGAAAGCTGGGGCTGCTGCTGCAGTTCTGAGTCCCAGTCGTGTTGTGCCTTACAGGCTTCAAGTATTCTGGAGCTCAAGCAAAGCCTTCACCTTTGGGGGGGGGGCATTTGCGTTCAAGGGCATGGGGCTTCGTGCTACAGCGCGCGTTTGGGTGATCGGGGCGCACGGTTCATGGGAGTTGCTGCGCTGAGCTTAGGGTTTGGAAGTTGGTGTTGGGGCCATGTTCCATTCAGAGTTTAATTCTTGAATGGTCAGTCAGGGTCAAGCATTCTGTGGGCCCCTATTCCGCGAAAATATACATATCCGGGCTTAGAATCCCAGAGCTTTGAAGGGATAAGGAATTTGTTTCTCTCTTTTGTTCAGCCACGTTTACCAGGACTATGCCAACCACCTTTCAAGAGCAAAGCCATTTCCACACAGGCTTTGCAACTGGAGTTGCTATGCATGTGCTTTCCAAGTGCGAAGCCATGTTAGTCTGAAAGGCCTTGGTACACAACCGGTTCCTGCATGAAAGAGGAAGCTTCATAGCCATAGGCTTGAATAAGCCCAATCGCCTACGAAGACGAGCAACACACATCACAAACCAGGATCATCATCGACCGCAACTAGGAGCCAAGGGCTCTACTTTAGTTTCTTTCGCGGTGCTAAATAAAGAGCCTTGATTGAGAAAAAACTATATCAGCTCCTATTCCGAAATCTACATCCTACAGCCTAGAACACGTCAGCATGGCCGTGGTGCGGAATGCTGCCCACTGGGAGGACGGTGTACTGATAGCCATCAATCTGGCACATTCTAGAGTGGGATTCCCTAGACACTCAGCGGGCTTTGTGGATAAGGCCTTGCAGGTTCGGGGCTATTGGAAAAACGTATTTCAAGTATGGGTATCAGGTTGTGAAACGTAATTCAAGTCTGGGCAGGTGTTGGGCTACGAAACCACATGATGGAAACAACAATAACAGCGGCAAGAAGCATGAACAATGATAACAGGCGTAGTAGAGACCATGCTAGTTCAATCGATCCTGCATAGGATTTACACGAGGTAATGATGGTTTTGTTCAAACGAAAAACCTGAACCTGAAAGATCTTACATAGGTATGTTCGGGAAAGGTTTTTGTTGCCTGCATACCCAGCCTAGGGCTAGGGCCTAACCAAACCGTTTCAAGGACACCGAAGATGCTGCTAGCTCAAGAACCGCAAAGCCCTAAACCCGTAAACCCGAGTCCAAAACCCCAAGATTGCTCCCTGGGCTGGTGGTATGAAGGAGACCTCCGCTGTCGTTACACAACGAACACAAAGGTAGCACTTCATTACTTGGGTCACAAAGCACAAGCACTTTTCACCGGTTGTATGTATAGGGCCAAAGGAGGGCCTTCCAGAAATATGGGTCCCTCTTGTCGGCCCCAAAAATGCGATAGCTTTTATTGCTGGGACCGCCAGAGACCTCAAGAAGGCCGGCAGGCTAAGTGGGCAAAAAACAAAGTGTTGGGTACTTATCTGCACGGGAGATCCGAACATGGCCCCGAAACAGCCTGCGCAGGTTCCAGGCCTAAAAACCTAAAACTATGCGTAAACTCGAAAACCTGCAGAGTTAGTGCCAAGATTGTCAAGGCAAAGCAGGACTGCAAACAGCCCGAACATGCCTCGAGCAGCTAGCTAGAGCCTCCCTTCTCGCACTCCTCACTGGAGAAATTGCGTATTGATGAGGTATTTCAGTCCCTGCGTGCCCAAACGGAATCGCAATTGTGCGGAACCAATTTTTGTGTAGAGCTGCGCGACATTTAAAGGGGTGGAGGGGCCAAGAGCCAACATCTCTTGTGCTGTCCACCCCCCTGCCCTCCTCGAGTAAGTTCCCCGTCTAGCAACAAGAAATGCCTAAACAACAATCTTCAGATACAGCAGATACACCAACAAACATCGGCCTCAACAAGTCCCATTTGAGCTGGCTGTTACCTGCATGGGGAGCTTTTGTTGGAGCCAGTTTTCGGTGATGGTTGGAGCCCTAAGCCTAAGTGCTACGCGTAAGCGTGCAACTTCAGCTGGCGTGGCCTGAACGCTCGCCGGCGATGTGTCGCTACACGACCTGCACGAATCATGTCCGGACGAGAGGATTATAAGAGTTTAGGGCCTGGGGATCTAGATAGAGGTGCATGGTTTTGGGCTTCAGTGCTGCAGGGTGAGGGCTCGAAAAGCCTCATGCATCCTTTCAAGCCCACATATGCCCCTTTAAGCGCTGTGTAGTTGGACTTACGAGCAGGTGTTGGGAGTATTAGGATTCACGTATGGCCACACAAAAACCCAGGCACATCTCAAGCAGGCCCCGCCCCTTCGAGCCATGCACTAAATTGGTCCTGGACCATTCTGGAGCCTTTCCGATTCATCTAGCTTACAGCGGTTGCGTCAGACTTGTCATAAGCAGACATGTCAAGGACCCCAAAATCTATTTGCTTAGGTGTGATTCGAGTAAGATACTTGCTGTCCAAGTGACTGAAAATACGTGCCCAGAGTATGAGACCCTGCTTTTGTGGTCGTTGTATCTACGAAGTTCCATCGAATGCTGCACGCGATGCGCTACCTCTAGCTGCCTAAATGCCGTAATTGCGTGGCTTGTGATGCTGCACATCAAACAACATCTACAGCATGAACCTCCAATCACACCAGCCCCAGATGTATCCGGCTGTTCCACCAGCAGGCTGCTGGCACCAGCCAATGCTTTCATGCAGTGTCCAGAGGCATTACCGGTGTCTTGGCCTTCAGCAAAGCCAGCACGGCTGCGTTGACTGCTTCAGGCCGACTTCAGTCAGCCAACGGGAAGCCACTAAAAACCAGTGCAGTTTCCGTAATGATCCTGTTGATTTAAGATCTTGCACAGCGTCTCCGGTAGAGGCAAGCTCGCTTGAAACTTCTGCATTGCAGATGCTGGCTGCTGCGCCTGGGTTGCCTCGTTGATGAGGCAGTTGAATACTCACAGAAATCCATGCCCAAATAACTAAATGGGAAGTTTCGAATGCCCCGAAGAAGTCCTCAATCCAGCCGCTTGCAACATGGGGCTCTTTCTGGGAGTGGATGCTCTGGATTCTGGATTTCTTAGAGCCCCTTAGCCCTAACCAAAGATCCAAGAGCCCGAGGCTCACTTCACTCCAGACATTTCTGTCAACACAGAAAATGACAGAATACGTTGCCAAAGGCTCTGTAAGTTCCACTTTAGACTTTTTTCCATGTAGCTATACGGGCTTGCTCTTGATTTCTGATTAAGGAACTCAGAATAAGTTGCCATACCGTGGATATAGTAAACCAGCTGTTTCCTTGTAGTGGTAACATATCGTAATTTATGGTTCTTAACATTTAGGGCTCCGGAACGCTTGAAAATTCCACTCGGACCCGGACTTTCGGCAGGCATTCTCCGAGACAAGGGTGAGAGTTCTGGCGAAGCCTTACACGCAAAGGTGGAAGGATCTACAGGGGTGTCCTGCATGATTTCGAGGGGTGTATAGGTATAGTTCAAGGGCTATCTGGAAGCTGAAACGGTCCCCATGAATAGCTGGAACACTGTGATAGTTTCAGCGCGTTTCACCGAATGGTAGTCTCACATGAAATTCCAAAATCGTCGCAGAGAGTGGCCTTGGCAATTCTTCTTGGAATCTGGCGCAGATTTCTACAGAAGCCCACGCATACAGGTGAAGAATGAATCTCGGGAATCATTCAGGCCAATTGCTGCCCAAGTTAGGTAATCATGACGGCAGATGTCGCGCTTAATTAAGCAAGTATGTCACAACTTGTGAAACTACTACCACCTCTGTGGAAGCTCTAGGAAAAACTTAAGCCCTGCACCCTGGTACCAACAGCAGATGCATGAAGGGAAGCTATGGCTTCCTATCTAACCCCTGGAATCTTCTCTCTCCAGGGAGGCTTTTGGGAATGGAGTGCGTGAACATCTGTCCAATCATATACCAAGGTGGTCAACAAGCGTCGTTTTCTTAGAAGCCCTCGATATGATACTACACTAGACGTGAATGGCAGGCAGCAAGTTTCAGAACGCATCCTGCGCGCCTGTACAACCTGCCTGGAGAGTTCAGAGCCCTCGAGCCAAGAACGCACAGCATAGAACTAACTATGCAAGTGGCACTAGCACGAAGGGCTTGTGAACGTGTAGTTGCTCATCAGCGGAAACATCGCTCCCTTCACTACACATGCACATAACCAAGAGGAATTACAGCACCAAATGCCCAAGCTTCTGCAGTACAGTTCAGTACAGGCGACTCAGAGCATGCTCGGCGCCCCGCAGGTTGCTTCGAACATTCCCGTCGTTTCGGGGTTGATGCCTCGCATTATCAAAATACCATCTTACCTCAAAGAATAATCACTTCCTAGACTGAGGCGGATGATTCCGGAACACGATTTCTTCGCAAAAGGCTTCAGTAGGCTGGTTGTGGTCTTCTTCAGTCGAGTGCCTAGCTTTTTGGCAACTTCTAGTTGCTATGGGTAGATGCAACTATTCCAATATATCCTCACGGGAGATTCCAGGTGTGCAGCTTGCCAATATATGCAACAAATCGACACCCCAAACCTTAAAACTCAGGAGGAGCGTCTCAGCAGTGGCTCCTATCAACTTAATTTACTTCAATTCTTGAATCCATGCGAAATCAGGGATGAACCTGGCACCGCCAAGTACAAAGGCATTGTTGCCAAATGTAGCCCCAATACTTGAAACGCTTACCGTAAAGCCCTACAGGCCAACCCGCGCATCTGTTTTATCGCCGTTTCTGAATAGGCACGCAAACAAGAGCTGCTGAAGCTCGTTTTCAAAGGCTGCACTCCCTAGAAGAAGCCCAAACCTTTGTTCCGAGTACAAAATCAGAAGAGCTTCCCCTCCCCACCGAAACCCTGAGTCATGCAAAGGTGAATGTCACATGCCACGGCATGGTAGCTGAAATGCCTTTTGAGAGTCGTCATCATCATCATCATCATGAAGTCCTAGCTAGTCCCCAAAAATTGGAGGCCTAAGGTGCCGTACCCTCTGTCCTGACACATCTTCAGTATTCCTGAATTGGGGACACAAGCAAGATCTCTGTGATGACTATACTGCTGTGAATCAGTCATCCTTGTGTGCTACCTCTATATGTATGTCTGTCTATACACATACCATGAATCCATGAAACAGCTAGTAAAATTCATCTCCCATAAAGCTCGACACTGCTCCCCGGAAATCCACCATTCGCCTTCCAACAAAACCCAGGGTAGCACTACATAACTCCTACATTCCCCAAGAATACCCTAGACCTTAAGCCTTTAAAGGCTATACACCATAAAGCTCAATATGGTTGCTGTCCTGAGATCCCCTGCTGTAGCAATTCACCAGCCCGGTGCCCAAGTGTGGTGCCGAGGTGACCAACGGAGCGATCTCGGATTGTTATGCTTGGGGTTTAGACTGGGTCTAGGTTTGCGGCGTGCCGGCTTAGAGGTGGGACTCCAAGCTAGATCTAGGACTCGTGCTTCAAGAATTAGAGGGCTTTTGACATCAGCTTTAGGGTGGCAAGTGTGATTGCAACAGGCTTCATGGGGACCTGTGTCTGTCGATAGATAGGGTTCTATCGACCTTTCAGGGTGAAGTCATCGTGGCGACTGCGTGGGGACTGGAGACTAACCCCTATGTGAGCGTTGATGAAAACATGTAACAGGCCTCAATCATTATAGACCCAACAGTACCCCAGCTTAAAATCCCGAACCTAGAGCCCAGCTTCATAGTCCCCAAGAACCCTTCTTCATCGGACGCTTCTGTGCGGGAAAAATGGAAAATCAATCTAGGGCACCATTTTCAGATGGAACTTTGAGGCATCCGCAGCCACAACTGTGCAAAACTGTCCAGGCGCATGGCCAGCCCCTTGAACCCATATCAGCTACAGTCAAGAACTCCTTCTTATACCTCATCAGCTTTGCCTGTCAAATCCTGCAATGGAATTCAATTTTGTCGGATAGAATCCCCGTCTGCTGCGAGGCTTGCAACGAGCATCTGAAAAGCCCCATAGCTGGGCCATGACTAGGATTGGAGCAAAGAAGGACTCGTAAGCCTAAATTGTAGCCACTTCGGTATACGAGCAGGATTCACTCCGGCTTAGGTTGTTTTTACGGAACTCACTTTACAATATATGCAGCCGTATGATTTTACTGTGCTACATCTGAAGGTGATAACTCGTTTGTAGGACCAGCTACATTCACTGGATGGGGAATCTTTCCCTTGCATACGTATATGTGAGTGTACAAGTTCTTGGGAAATTGCATACGTATATGTAAGTGTACAAGTTCTTCATCAATCAGCTGGACCAGTCCTATACCCCAAACCCCAAACCCAAAGCCCGCAACCGCAGTAGGGAGCGGACTCCGGTAACGCCGTAGATCGTTGCCTGTATCAGCAGGCCAGCCTCGGAACATGGCTAGGACGTGGAGAACAAGGACATGGGTTGTACCCTAAATTACTGGGTTGCTGTTAAAGGACTTAAATTAAGCTACTATATTGGGGAAACCCTATTATTACTATATATACCCATTATGGTAACTTAATTTAAGTTCCTTAACAGCAAGCCAGATTATGGACTTCTTTTATAGATTATATTACGGGACCTAGCATTTAGGATAAATCGATATGGGACTAAATTTGGGAAGCTACATATAGAATTTGCCGCAGCAGTCCTATGTGGTTGCCTTTTTGCGTATTGTATTCCACTCCCCTACCATAAAAGATAGCAAGCCCCAAAAGGAATCATGTAGAAGGTCTGGGGTAGTCTTTTGGGATTAGAGTATCCGATGCTGTGCTTTAATGCTCGGTGCCTCTTTCAAAACTTCCTAAAGAACATGCTGTTTGGGGCTGCGTACCTCTTTGAGTGGTACTGCTTTGCCTGCAAAAGCAAGAACAGAATGAGGAGCCCAGGCATCCGAGCAGAACACTAGAGCCCAAACGAGCGGCAACAGGTTACTTCTTATGGGTCGCGTTTCTGGATCGCCGCCCCACCAGGTGCTCTAAGTGGTGCAGAGCTTCACCCATCGACAACCTTCAGCAACGCAGAAACCTGGATGATTTCCGGATGAGTCGCTCCTGATTAAGTGACTCATTGTAGGTCCTCATGCAGGCTTGGGTATGTGTCATACAGATCGAGGAGGAGATCTGATGTAGGGAGCTCTCCATTCTCATCAACGACTCCGCCGGCTTCACACACACTCACTTCTGGAACGCCTTGACCCCAGCAAGCCTCAAACCTTGAATTTCGGGCCTTTGAATTCTGAAGCCTCCACGATTCAATCCCAGACTCCACTCTCCAAAGCCCCGCAATGTCCTGCAGCCCAGAATATCTCATCCAAAACCCTAGAGGCTTCAAACACACTTCCAGCCAAACTCTCTTATGAATTTTCTGTTTAGCTTTGGTATGCGTAAGGTGGTATGAGTTGATAATACACCTACCAAAAAGAAACGCGCAAAAGCCTGCCCGGGAACCCCAAACGGCTAAACCTGAATCCATGGATGTCTGAGCTTCGGGCCTCACATGGCTCTGGCACGCAGTTATGGCTCAGGACGGTCAGAGCTCCGTCATTACCTTTGTCAGCAGTGTATCAGACGCTTGAGTAAGTTTCAGGGCGTTTGTAAACAGTCAGGGGTTAGAGGTCAGGGGGCTGGCGGCCAGGATTTAAGGATTAGGTTTTAGGTGTGCGTGTCAGCATTTATGGTCCAGGGCATAAGGTTCAAGAAGGGTGCAACTTGTATCACAAAGCTGCACAAGGTTCATGTTGGGGCGTCCTGTCGTTCATGGACATTACATGGGGAACTGCTTTAGAGCTTCTTCTCAGCCCCGAGGATAACAGCAACCTCCACTCTACCTATACTCGAATCCCTGATTTTGATATGCCAGCACTCGCAGACTGGATGGACAGCACAAGGGGTCCGCACCGAGGTTTGTCTCACGGCCTGGGTTATCTTACGCCCGCAACCCATGTCGAGGCTGAGCCACGGCCTCAGGGCAAATCCTGGACGAGAAGCCAGATTTCCTATTCATGCTGTTGCCTCATGATCAGTTTCTGGTTGAGACCTACCAAAATCCCCGTATGAGGAAAAACAAGTTTAGCTTCTTACCACGACAAAGGTCAGTGTGAAAGCTACATTCGACCAGACACCACGTTCCAAAACCCTTAACACACTCTCAGAGCCCCATATTCCTACACCTTTCATCCCTACAGAGCCCCACCTGTCACCCCAATTGCTTACAGCTTAGTTGTAATTACCCCCACTTGCAGGCATAATCCAGAAAGCCGTAAGTAATTCGGGTTACAGGTACCCATGCAAACACCAATACAGTGAGGACGAGGCAGGCCATGTTGACCTCGCCGCCGAAGCCAAAGAGGACGTTGCCACATGCCTTGAAGGGGCATAAGGCTATACAGAGATTAGGGGTTAGGGTTTGGAGTTTAAGTTTAGGGTTTGCCCTATGTAGGGGTTATATAGGGTGATACAGCAATGATATAGGGGTTAAATAAGGACTGCATAGGTATACATCGCAAACGACGGAAAAGGGAAACTACTATGTTTTTGGGGCTTACGGGGACATCTGGCTCCTGATTCCATATTGGACTTTTGTATCATGACCTTTCTGACAGCCTGAAACATGTAGAGGGTTTAGGGCCTCATGTATCCCACAACAATGGAAAACCACACGGCACACGAAAAAGAGCATATATAATGAAGTGGCAACCGTGATTGCATAAGGGCTAGGCAGGTTGAGGATTTCTGGTTTCTTATCGGAACACCGATTTTTTGTGTAAAAAAAATGTTTCTGAATTCCTTACTGGGGTTAAAATACTTCGGGTTAAGAAATGAATTCAACAAGGAGAGAGGGAGGAGGAATGGGAGTTCGCGGCTAGGAGCTTACTGTTTCATGCTGGGATCAGGCTGAAGAGTGACAGGTTTTGTTAAGGGCTCAGGGCATAGTAGGGACTCTGGCAATTGTTAGAAGGCTCCAGGCGCCATAGGGGCTATAGCAACTACCGGGATCTGTTGATGCCATATGAGCTACTGGGATTCTAGGGCCCTACACCCGGGAGACCTACAACTGGCAGGTTAAGAGCAAACAACAAGCCCTAACACCATGGGCTCTTGCTTCGAAGCTCACCGCATTGATGCTGAAACCCTGAACCCAGAAACACAGTCACTATTCCAAACACCTCTCTTCGCCAAACATAGCGGGCCCCGGCCTCACGCCCTTCAATTTCAACAGTCAGTTCATCATCGACACAGCGTAACTCTGAAAACTCCCACCCAACCCAACGATGCCTGAACTCCGGTTCCCATGTGCGGAATGCGCGCAATGGGCCTTGGGTTGGGCGCTACAGGGCTTTGTGCTGTCAGTTCTAGCTTCACAGGCGGCCAATGAAGCCTCTGCGTTAGAAACTCGAAGTGGCTTCGCCTCAACACAAGGGTCTACAGAAAAATACTTCATGGATTGCCTCTATGCCTATGCATACAAGTATGCTATGATTTTCATAGAACCAACCCGCAACCCCTATCTCAACAGAACAGAATATACAAGAGCTTGAACATGGGCATTCCAAGAAATCACTTGATAAGGTTGTTGTATCCCGATTTAGGGATGCCCTCATAGGGTTCAGGGTTTGGAGGCTGGGGCTCACCAAAACTGGCTACTGTCTACAGAGCCATACATCCAGTTCCTGTTAATTGGAGTATGCACAGGGACCGCAAAACCAGAATCTCCAAGCCCGAAACGGTCGTTCCTAAAGGCGCGCTGAAGACTTGGCAAGGTCTAAAGAATAGTTCATGTGATTCCGAGTTGGGGGAACTGTAAAAGGATTTGTCACCTCATCAATTATGTCCCTACAACGCGGGTATACCAAGGTCGAGTATACCCGAAAACCTCTATTGGATGGTTTAAGTACTTATGTTGCTAGAAACATTTAAGTCTCGGACCAGACGGTGTACACTTCGTTATCCACGGTCACCTGGGTGCAAGTATCAGGCTCAGGGGTCTCAGGAAGTTCAACTGGGACTGTAGGAGGAGCTTGTACGGCTCTGATTGTTTTTTGAAAGCTCCACCATGAAGTTGTTGGAGCCGTAAAGCTTGGACATAGGCAGCAACGGCGCAAATAAACAGAAATCTTCAGCTCCGAAGAAGCGCTCGTGATTCCGTTGGCGATTGTGACTTCCAGCGCAAGATTCACTGGAGTTGGTTGGCGTGCGTCATGCAATCTTGCAATACAAAATGGCCACTGTAATTAACATGAACGTACATGCTGCCAGAGGGAGGCTTTGGTTCCCGGGCTGGGAGGAACGCATACACCAAATGGTTTCCACCTACACACACATGGAGCACCATTTAGGCCTCTGCCTCTGCCTATGGCCTATGGGACTTTAAGCGATTAACAGGCTCCTGAAGTGCCCTGTTTGTTTGGTGGAAAGACGGTAAGACCCTCCTTGCACCCTTTGAAGAAGAGGATATGGTCCGTGTTTAGGGTAGATGGAGGGTCTAGGACAGTAGGCATCGCAAACGCCATTTGTGGGAATGAATCTGCAAAGGCCCAGAGAACAAGGTCAAGATCCCTACAGCTACACTTGAGACTACCTACATTTTGTCCCATTGTAATTTCAAGAAGGAGACTTGCTCTTAAAACCAGGGTCCGGAATTCAAGTTGGCAACCTTAGACCACAGAACCTCTGAAGCATGATAGGTGCGGGGGTCGTGCTCCTGGATGTACACAGCCCAGTGAAGGAGGTGTTTGAAACAAAGGGGTCCGGAATATACACGCAAAAGACAATACTCCCCAATGTTGGGAGCCAACAAAAGGACCCCAACACTGTTGGGAGCCCCCAGGCGTGTGAAACTGTACATTCCGATTAGGGGTTTAATAGTAGCCCTAATATAGATCCCCAAAGCTGCTCGATGTTTCTGCCGAGTGTCTGTAGTGTTCGAGCCATACGGCGAGCCTAATGGGGTTATATGGGGTTTAGGGTTTATCAAGGATTTAGGGTATACAGGGGATGAAGGCCGATAACAATTTCTATAGGGTTATGTAGGGATATCTACTTCAGGATATAGGGCAGAATGTGGAGCTAGCTGGACTACGTCAGGAAAATCGGTTGCATGGAGGGCGTGAGGTGGAGGATGTAGCATTTAGGGCATTTTTGTGATGTTGGGATTGAATTTAACAAGGTTCTCAAGTGTGTGGTTTTGCGGTGTCTCTCGCAATGGTACGTCAATTTTGCAACGGCGTCAGACATGTTTTGAAATTGAGGCCTAGCTTTCTGGGGAAAATTGAGCTCCGCTAACTTTTAAAACACAGCCCCTTTCGGATTTGGAAGTCTTTGTGCTTTGGATTGAAATTTGCATCTATTGGTTTGAGGTTCCGATTTAAAGTGAACTTTGGAATTTTCGGGATTCGTTCCGTGTCCGGGAGCACCTAAAACCTAACCGCCCAACCCCCTCAAGTCCTACAGGCTGAACATTGTGTTCCTGATTTCCCTGGCACAGATCACTTTCAAGCTTTCTGGAACGGTAAGTCTGAGAATGGGAGAACATCTCAACGTTCAGACCCGTGACGGTCGTGGCGTGATGCAGCTTCTGAGGATCCGGAAAGGAGTCTTTTTTTGAAAGCCCGTTTTGAGGCCGCAGATCACCATGCAAAGTTCTAAGCTGCCAGAAAGGGACCTCTTGAAGGACCGGGACTGATTGAGACAGACAGCGGGAATGACTGGAATCGTCGCCAGCTCCATATTTCTTTGGGCATGGGCAACTCTAACGCCTCAAGCTTCACGCTTAGCCCTAACCCCGAATGGCTAAGCCCTCCTGTAGATCCCGCACCTGAATCCAAATATTCTAAGCCCCACAAACCCCAAAATGAGCCTACATCCTACATGAAAACTCTAAACCCGAATTCCATCGAGACCCGCACATGTGCGGCGGCAGGCTGAGGAGTCTCCAGCCTGGCAGGGCCCTATATATATATATATACATACATATATATATATATACACACCCTGTAACCCCCATATAACCCTATATACCTATCTCTATATTACCCCTATATATAATCTAGGGTTCAAGGGCTTACGGTTTGAGTTGAAAAAAATCATGTACATACAAGTGAAAAATGAATACTCTTTAGGTTACTGGGCTTGTATCCCAAGGAAGGGAAACCCCACAAGCAAAGTTGTGCGTCCCTACGCCCTCAACCACTAAACTACGCAAGAGGGTCTTGCTACCTTATGCCAAAGACTGTTCAGGGTAGAGATCTTCCATGTTCGGGATGGTTTCCTGCATGCCAAAGGACAATACCAACAACATTCAACAAAGCCAAGTGCGCATGAGACTGCGGATATCACAGCCAGATTCTATCGGTCCGAAAAAATTTGCAATCCCTTCACCCCAAGAATTATCCGCCCACCCGTCTCAATGATGCACCCCCAGCATAGTATCTTAGGGAATTTAGGGGAATCTCTACTATTCGCTTCTTTTGTACTGGGGGGAGGTGATCAGTAGAACTTTGTCTGGGGTAAGTGAAAATTCGGCGGGATTGTAAGGATACTGGTAACCTTTGTAATGTGTTTGGCGGATTGTGGCATGAGTCTTCCAATGTGCGGGCCCTCAACACTTCGTGCAACTGCGTGAAGCCCAACCCCAACATTGACCTACTAGAGCCAGTAACTTACAACCCTATACGACGTATCTCCAGTTCTAGCCCTGCTTTACAATACACCATTCGAAAAAGATCCATAGCCAGCCTGAATACTTCGAGTCACCTTGCAACCCTCACGGGTTTAGGGTCTAAGGTCTATGTCTGAGAATTTAGGCTTACGGTTTAACGCTTAGGCTTCCATACCAAAACCAAGAGACACAAAGAAGCTGAGAGCCCTTCAGTCATTAACCAAAAAAAATCACAGCAACTAACTCCTTAAAACCCGTCCACCTAGACCGATCTCTTCTTGATTCTACTATGACTATTTTTGTTATGGTGCATATTCAGATCTTTATCATCATTACCATCGTCCTTCTTCGACATCTATCTGCAGTCTGCGTGCCTCCAGGACGCCCAGGTTGCAACTCATCCTCACTGCAGCCATAAATTCGGAGTGCCAAGTCGACAGAACGGGGTACCAAGTAGTAGTCTAAGAGCACAGCCAGGTCCCCACAAAAGGCTACTGCTTTGCAGGTATATTAGTGCGGGTACCCTGACTTCACAAATTGTCCCTAGCCTTCTTCAAATTTTCTTGTGGGGTCATGGGTGATTTAACTGAGGTTAGCACTCAGGTAGCTAAAACCAATTTCTTGATTAAGGTAACTGTTTTAGTCCTATACTATATTTAGGCGTTCTCCAACTGCCCCAAGACGTCTACATAGCCCCCCCTATGGTCTGACTTTATTGCCGCAAACCCGAAACCCCAAGCTCACTCAACTACGCCAGGCGTACTTCAAAAAATGGAATCCCAGGAGGCTTAAGAGTTTCTGCTTGTGTGTCAGCACTTGAGCCCCTCCGTATTCAACCACCGCTATTGGGTTTTGATTTGACATGCTTCCAGAATGTGTTTTCTCAGTAGTTGTTGAGTGGCTCTAGCGAACTCTTGCTACTTCGGTTCCAAATATCAGCGCGCAAAAGCTGCGACCTTCTTTAAAGGACCCGAGTCCTGCAAGGATTGCATGCGAACCTGAAGACCCTATACCCCATACACCTTAGGCCACGCCCAAGCCCACAGCAGAATCGTGTAGGGTGTACCTTTGAACCTGGACACCCGAAGCCCTAGTAATCTTATTTCTTCACAACACCCACACACGGACCTCAAAATTAGACAACACAATGCATACGAAGAGCACAAAGGCTCTTATTGTGCGTGCTTCTGGGGTTTAGCCCCAACTTGCCATCCCGAAAACCGCTAAACTACCAGACGAGCGTCGTGAAGTCTCCACTGTACTCGATGTTGACGTTTCCACAATCGCCCACACCTTTGCCATGCTCTTTGGGCAACAGGTCCATTGCGGAAAGTTGTTCAGGGCCTCTTGGGTTCATCGAGCCCGCCCTGCAAGTGTGCAACATATACTTCAGGGCAGGTCAGGCCCCAACAGCATAACACCTGAAATCTGAGATCACCTCCCTAAACCATAATTCACGTAGGTTTTGGGTTCAAAGGCTCCGGAGCAGAAGTTCCAGCGACTCTCTCGGCGCAATCCAAGGGCTGAAGCGATATCACTAGGTACTTACTTGGGGTCCCTTCTACTACGGTGCCAAAAGAAATCTGCCTGACAAGATCTGTTCTTGTAGAAGCCTCTAAAACAGGGTCCCATATGTCCCTGCGATACTGCACACTAGGACCCAAACCCTGAATCCCCAAGCTTGAACACTAAGCTCAACGGCCCACATCCAAGATCCAAACCCCCAAAACCTGAACTGTCGATCTAGCACAGACAGACTGTAGCCCTACAATCGGATATGCAAAGCCCAGAAACCCCAAACCCACACTCCGAAGCTCATGCCCCGAACCACCAAAACGTTTGGCTTCTTAGGGTGATACCTGGTCTGCAACAAGGACTAACCTGAACCTAAAACCTTTCCCCGTCAGCCCCAAGCCTTAGTTGTAGGTTCATGCCCGGGTGATTATAGCTAGGGTTAGCCCTAATTACAACTACCCACGAGCCCTGAAGTACGCCTCGAAATCCAAAGACACACAAACCTTGCGCGAACATGCGCGCCGTAAACCCTAGACCCTAAAGCCTAAAATCCTGAAACCTAAAAGCTTTAAACCCTAAAATCCTAAAACCCTAAAATCCTAAAACCCTCAAATCTTACCTAAAGCCTACAGACTAAACCCTGGACAAGGTCCCAACCAGATTCGCCGCTCAAAATCTGCTCCCGGGGCTGAAGCAGGCCGGAGGCCTTCAGGATGTCAAGGCTTGAGGCTACGAGAGGTTTTGACTTCAGTTTAGGGTTTAGGGTTTAGGGTTTAAGGGTTTAAGGTTTAGGGCTTAGGGGTTTAGGGTTTAGGGTTCAAGGAATTTGGGGCTTCAGGGTCTAAGTATAGGGTTTGAGTTGGGTATAAGGCCTAAATTACAACTTCAGGGCTCGGGGCGTGAGTCCAAGGCTTAAGCAAATGTGGGAGCTTTCACAGAATGAGGCACGGGTACCTTTGGGAGCCTGTTGAAGCTTAAACTTATGAAATCTGGCCGGCCAATCATTGAGACCGCCCAAAATAGTTATTTTAACCTAAAATTTACCTTTTGGTTTTCCTCCGGATTATCCTCCTGATTATCCTCCTTGTTTTTTTGTTCCTCCGAATTCTCGTTCTTTTTACCTCCGGATTTACCTCCGGATTATCCTCCTTGTTTTTATTTTCCTCCGAATTCTCGTTTTTTTTACCTCCGGATTATCCTCCTGATTATCCTCCTTGTTTTTATTTTCCTCCGAATTCTCGTTTTTTTACCTCCGGATTTACCTCCGGATTATCATCCTGATTATCCTCCTTGTTTTTATTTTCCTCCGAATTCTCGTTTTTTCTTACCTCCGGATTATCCTCCTGATTATCCTCTTTGTTTCTTTTTCCTCCAAATTATCATACTGTTTACATCACCCTTTTCCTCCCGATTATCCTCCTGGTACCTAAAATTTACCTAAAATATACTTCCCGGCTGCCCGGCCTAGGAATCTGCCTAGGGGGCCTCTCAAATTTCCTAGGAGTCATAGGAATCTGCCTAGGGGGCCTCTCAAATTTCCTAGGACTCCTAGGAAATTTGAGAGGCCCCCTAGGCAGATTCCTAGGATTCCTGAGGTAAATTTTAGGTAAATTCTAAATAATATTTACCTAAATTGACCTAAAATTTAACTAAAATTTAGCTCCCGGCTGCCCGGCCTCTGAAATTTCCTAGGAATCCTAGGAATCTGCCTAGGGGGCCTCTCACATTTCCTAGAAGTCCTAGGAATCTGCCTAGGGGGCCTCTCAAATTTCCTAGGAATTCTAGGATTCTTAGGAAATTTCAGGGGCCGGGCAGATAAATGTTTTGTTCGGTAAATTTTTTACCTAAAATTTAATTTCTGGCTGCCCGGCCTCTGAATGACCAAGAGGCAAATAAAGTCCACTAGAAAGTAGCCAGGGTGTTGGGGAGTATGTTCGGGAGGATAACGCAGAGGA
>CAJNIZ010042665.1:24698-46544 GCA_905231905.1 Symbiodinium pilosum
AAATTTCCTAGGAATTCTAGGATTCTTAGGAAATTTCAGGGGCCGGGCAGATAAATGTTTTGTTCGGTAAATTTTTTACCTAAAATTTAATTTCTGGCTGCCCGGCCTCTGAAATTTCCTAGGAATCCTGGGAATCTGCCTAGGGGGCCTCTCAAATTTCCTAGAAGTCTTAGGAATCTGCCTAGGGAGCCTCTCAAATTTCCTTAGGAATTCTAGGAAATTTGAGAGCCCCCTAGGCAGATTCCTAGGATTCCTAGGAAATTTCAGAGGCCAGGCAGCCGGGAGGTATCGTAAAATTTACCTAAAATTTACCTCCCGGCTGCCCGGCCTCTGAATGACCAAGAGGCAAATAAAGTCCACTAGAAAGTAGCCAGGGTGTTGGGGAGTATGTTCGGGAGGATAACGCAGAGGATAATTTGAGGGAAATTTTCGGGACACCAAACTTGGGGAGGATAATGGGGAGGATGTTCGGGAGGATAACGCAGAGGATAATTTGAGGTAAATTTTCGGGACACCAAACTTGGGGAGGATAATGGGGAGGATGTTCGGGAGGATAACGCAGAGGATTATTTGAGGTAAATTTTCGGGACACCAAACTTGGGGAGGATAATGGGGAGGATGTTCGGGAGGATGATGAAAAGGATAATTTTTCCAAAAAATCATTATTTCCAAGATTCTCAATGCTTGGCTGCAAGCCGTTCTCATAAGCTTAAACATGGAGAAACAAGGCTATGATTGCTTGAGCTTGCTTGCAAACTGTTGTTTTTTTTTTCAGGCTTGCAGTCTCTGGAATCTTTTCAGTAAGGACCGCATCAGGATGTTGTTACGTAGGAGGGTGCTCCTTTTTGGAAACACGCACAAAAGCACAGTCAACCACAACACGATCAATATTTCATATACAACCCGTGATCATTGCAGAAACGGCAACTCGTAATTTTTGAGTCTAGAGACTCAAGGTAACCCGTACCCCTACCCTCCACGCTCAAAATCCCCAAATTGCCCCCCTTCCCTGCTGGCCCCGTGGAGAGTTGCTGCGACGAAGTCCCAAGGTTCGCAAGGCTTCACCTCAGGAACGGTTTAGGGTTTTGGGTATATGGGGGATATATAGGGGTTATATGGGGAAAATGGAAAAGAAAATGGAGACTGCTATGTAGGGTTTAGGGTTTGGGGATTTAGGGTGTAGGGCTTAGGGTTTAGGGGGTTCAGGGCTTAGGGTTTAAGGTTTAGGGTTGAGGGTTCAGGGTTATGGTTTAGGGTTCAGGGGGCAGGGTCAACCCTAAATCCCAACAGGGGGGCAGAATGGGCTTGGGGATGATAGGGTCAATGGAGGTTACATGGGAATTTTCATAAATGACAGCCACTCCTTTCATTACGAGGGGTACCATGGGTTTGGGGTCTGTGCATCTTTGAATGGGTTTGGGGTCTGTGCATATTTGAAGGTGTGGATGAAGGGTTTAGGACATGGGGGCTCCAGGTTTGAGGGCAAGCTTGAGGGTTCAGAGTCTACACATCAGGATAGGCTGTTCCGGCTTGTCGGCTGATCAGTCATTTCTGACTTCAGGTTTAGGACTCCCTCGAGATGGTGTTAAAACATGTGTGCCCGCGCCTTGTAATATCAAAGGTTGAGGGGTCATACACGTAGCTTGTACTCTTCACTGAAATCCTACGATGCATCCAAACAGGAATATGGCTGTGAAAATTGTCAACATGCTGCAGTCGCACTTTAGCAAATAGACTGCCCAAAGGGTAAGCGTTCCTTCGATTCTATGTGGCAGGAGAGGCTAGGCTCTAAGTCGATGATCCAGAAGAGCAACCACACTATGGAGGTCCAGGAACGGCCCATTGATGTAAGTGGCGCCACAATCCTGGCTAAGCCGTTCAACTCTTAGCCCGCAATCCTAAACTCAAACGTTCCGAATCCTAAATTCAATCACCGTGGTTGCGTAAGACCTCAGACCCTTGAACCGCTCGCAATCTTCACCACGCATTCCCTGCGCAAGCCCCATTCAATCCATCTAGACTAATTACGAGCCACATGTCAGCTGTCAGCAATGAAACCTAAAACTGGAAGCGCGCACAAGAAAACCTGAACCCCAAACCCTGCACCCCAAGTCCTGTCCCACACCTCCATCACATATCAGGCGGACGATATCCTGATCTTTCCACCCCCGAACCGTGAAAGCAAGCCAGCAGTCGTCAACCCTGAACCCCAAAATGACCCCAACATTCACACGAATGCGGCTCATGTCGATATATTCCCCATATTCTATCCTTGCCATTTTCAGAGCCCAAACCTTTAAACTCAAAATGCATCCCCATGTCCCAATAGCCTAAACCCTAGACAATGACTCACTGAGCCCTGCGCAGCACAGCTCTGCGACGCCAGTGAAGCGACACCAAAAGCGCAGTTGATAGACATGGTTCCGGTGTACCTTGTTAGGTTGCAGGTTTTGAGAAACTGATTAGGGCTGTAGGGTTTGTAGAGTTTGGGTTTTCCTCGTACTTTATTGGGCGCTGGCAAGCTTCAGGATCAGAGTTCTCAAAGTTTTGGAATGGTCCTGAAAGAACCCATGGCTTTTGACGGACCGTGGTGGTTATTTAGGTTCGGCATTTCCTGATGTTCAGTGCTGGTTTCTCCGGAACTGAAAGAGAAACACCATACCAAAGCCCTGCGCTTGGTAAACGTCAACCCCACCCTTGAACTAGAAAATCGGCAACCTAAATCCCTTAAAGATTGGGCAATCGCTGTAAATTGAGCTGGTCTTTTGTCTGGGGCAACCGGCTGTGGGTTGACTTCTTCACAGAGCTGGTCGATGGATCCTGCTTGTAGCTTTGAGTGTTAGGGTTTCGGGTTTTTGGCTGAAGCCTACGGTTTCTCTAGTCCAGGGCCTACGCTTTTGAGAAACAATGGGTTTTAAGGTTCATGGCTTTGGGTGACCGACCCTGCGTAAGTGATGTTGCTACAAGTGGAGTTATGAGGAAACGATAGGCTTCATAGAGGACTGGTCTAAGAAATGGCATCTACTGGGCTTGCTGTATGTGTACTGTACGTTAGAGATACCACGCAGCGGAAAACCTACTCGAAAAGAATTATCATTGGCTTCAGGCGTTTTAGGTTCAAGATTCATGGGCAGCGGTCTTGCCATGCAAGAATTACAACATGCCATTGGGGTCATGCATGGCATGCGCTCAGGGTGCGGGGAATTGCAACGCTCACTTTCAACTTTCAGTATGATGGCTTCATGCTTGGGAGATTCGGACTAGGCAGAGCTCAATTTCAATAAATCAGCGCCGTGTTGAATTGAGAACTCACAAGCGCGGCAAGCTCTACATATGCAAATGCCTGAAACAAGGGGTATGTGGTTTTAGAGGGGGTCAAGGGGTTCGGGTGTCAGGGTTCAGAGTAAGATTTGCATGTCTGCCACCTCATCCCAACAGCCGCATGCATCTACAGGAGGATACCGTAAGCAATCATATCCTCCAGCTAATGTTGAGGTATGTCCATGCAGGAAAACAATCAGGGGCTCAACTAACCTCTACCAGGACCTCCAAAGCAGGCAACATAGTGTATTGACACCCGCAAACGAAAAGCCTGCTGTTCTACACAATTAATCCTGGGGCTCAGGTAGAGACAGTACACCCTTCAAAGCAGTTGCTTCAACCACCTAGCATGACCCCGTACCCTTTATCATGTAAAATTCCGAGTTCTGGGCACTTGGCCTCAACCTGATGTCCGAAACTCCAAAGACTGAGCTTGCAGGCTCTTATCCCAAATGGTTTAAAGCTATAGCTCCATTAGAACTTCAAAGTACTGAGGTAATTCCCGAAATAACATGATGGTCGATGAAAGGTAGCTTCTTCACAAACACCTCGACCTAAAAACCCAAACAAAGACTGAACCCCAAACCCTAGATCCTCCACCTCAACCCCTACACCCTAAACCCCCAGGCCAACATCCCTCGACTATAAATCAAAATTGTATCTTCTATACACTATGAACCCATACTTTGGCTTGCCTTCTGGAACGACTTATTAACTAGCCCATTGTCGAGAAGACTTATGCAAGCTCCCTGCGCTCTCGAACCCCAAAACAATGGACCTCCATGTGTAAGATCTGCGCCAGTGGCCACCACAGAGGTGGCACCACCCACGTTGACCTCATCGGTAGTGTAAATAAGTAACACTTTCCAGACCCCACAAGCTAATTACTCAGATCCCCGTTCAAGGGATTCCAATGCTGGATCCAAGCAGATGGAGGCTTTTTATGGGTTTGACAAGCTTTTGGCCCTGTGCGGGAACACCATGGATCCTTTGGAAAGGCATCATCTTCTTTGGCATGAAGAACAGGATGGGCGACAAAAACCCGAGTGGCAAGCTGCCAGAAAACAAGATCAAGGACCCATGGAATCCGCAAACCCCAACCCTTAAATCCTTAACGCAAACCTTCTCCGGTGCTCCATAGCTTCTCATCAGCATACCAACAATGACATTCCCCAGGCAAAAAAACACAGCACTCCTGAAGCTTAATTAAGCCTTCAACTCTGGTATGCCAAACCTCAAACCCAACCCTCTAGAAACACCCACCCTTACCCATAAAGCTCATGCAAGGTTTTGCGGCGTAACCAAGACCCTAAACCCTATAAGCCCTGAACCCTATGAACCCTAAAGCATACACCCTAAACCCTCACCGTAATATTACAGGGCTCCCAGCGTTCACGGTGGCCGTCGACAAGCAGCCCTTGGCTTCGCAGAAGGATGTGTCCGCGCTGAGGGCGCCAAGCTGACGACGGCTCGCGGGGTTTCTGAGGTGATTGAAATGGCATTAAGGTTTTAGGGTTTAGGGGAATTTTAGAGAGACTTTTAGGGTTTAGGGTTTGGGGGCCTTTTCAAGATGTGTGTAGGGTTGAGGGTATCCGCTTCACTATGGCTATGTCTATTGCTGTTACAGCTCATGGGTAACGACAGTTGGTTGTGCACGCTTAATTACTATGGGTTCAGGGGTCAGAGTTTAGGGTGTTACGGACTAGGGCTAATTCTCGGTTTTGCAGGATTTAGGGTCCCAGCATTTGCGGGTTTGGGTTTTTAGCACCCTGGGGAGCGGCTGGCGGCTGACCAAGCAATTACATGTTCAACGAGGGCTCTATCCGACTCTGTCTCTCGCGGAAGCAAGCCCGTGATGAAGTAAACATGGCATTGGCTTGAGTGCAAAGAGGTCACTTTTTACCTTGCTGACCAGGTAGATGATCATGGCTGGCCCTAAGGAAAAGGACCAACGCACTTGCTGAGGATTCTGAGTGCGCGCTCTTGTCAATGCACTCTTTTTCGAAGGCTCTGCCAAATAGTAGGAGGGGAAGCTTCTTCCAAAAACGGTGCAATGCAACCCCTAGCTGCTCTAGCTCGACAAGGATGCCGCATGACAGCTCCCCGTGGGTCTACGCAACGTTGCCAGTGTCCAAGAAGTCTGGAAAGGGGAACACGCTGCCCTAATCAGATCCACCTAAGGGCAAGCTGCGGCACCTCGCAGAAGAGGGTGTAGGTGCCTTCGTAGCCAGAGTTCAGATCTGTGCAAGCACGGTTGTACCTGAGAGTCTCGGGCTAAGGTTGAGAGAAAAGCTCAGGGTGGTACGGAAGCATTGTAGAAAACGCAAGTGTTGTCATATGAGGTGAAAAACTATATTCGTCTTGTATATAATCCTGTATAAAACTCCTTTTGAGGAGTTTAGACTCGAGCTCATCTAGAATACTACCTGCTTCTAACTTGGCTGCTGGTGTGGCTCAGAGTTTGGAGGTTTGGGGTTGAGGGCCGCTCGGAGGCTTGGTTCCTGTCGGATTCGGTATACTCTTTTTGAACAAGCAACGAAGTTGGAGTAAAGGGTCAGCTTGGTAGAAAGGACGTCCAACCTTCTAATACGGACTCTAAGAAGCCCTATAGATCCCCAGTTTGGTGGTTAGGATGCTCAGGGATTACGAGGAATGCTACTCGACCCTTACAGATTAAAGAACGTATTTTTCAAGAAAAGATCTACAAAGTGTGAAGCACTTGCCAAGTGTGCTGAACCTCCCGAATGTTGGGTCAGGATCTTTCTACATTTCAAGCTATGCCGACCGTATTCTAAAGTTCCGTCAAGCAAGCCTGTTTAGGAACAAATCCATGTGCAACGGAGTAGCTCGGCCCCTCCGCTGGCAATTGTCGCGGTGGGGTTGACCTAGGCACACACTTATCCCTGCGGATGGTGTTCGGGATTCGGGCTTTGGATGGACATTGAAGGTTCGGGCATGCGGTTTGCAGTGTACAGCTTGCAGCAAACCTTGGGTTGGGGTTCAGGGCGCGCAATGAACCCAATCAGGCACAACATCACCTGCTGGCCCAGAAGAATCCCTCTTTCGACTCCTGATGAAAAACGGCCCTATCAATGTTGTATTTTTGTGGTGCGAATAATGTGCCTAGGAGCACTGCTGCGTGGGCGCAATAGGGAAGCTTTTGTGGGCAGGAGGGGGCTACCCTAAAGTAAAACCCTAAACTCCATCAACCCCAAGACCTGACCCCTAATCCCAACAACACCACGAGCCTAAACCCTAAACCCGCAATTCCAGTAACTCCAAACCCCCCTTTCTACTCCCTGTACCTAACTAACCTACCAAACTAACGTGGACCAGGGAAAGGGGTCAACAAGTCGCTGTATGTGGCGTTCCATGACAGCATGTGTAGGGTAACCTGGCAAAACAGCTCTCCCCAACGCTGAGTCCAGAGCAGTCTGCGTGGACCCATCCACAGTGATGTCCTCAGGGCTTAGGAGATAGGTTATTTGTTTTTGTCTCTTGAGGTTCAAGGACGAGGGTTTTGAGCTTAGGTCTGGATGCGAGTTTCTGCGACTTCTGGGCCCGGGCCCTCTCTGGGGCGTTTGAGGAGCAAGGATTCACGATGCGTGCGGCTGCATGGGGGAGATACACAGGTTAGGCAGGCTGGGGTACAAAGCTTTGGATTGGGGGTGTGGAAGGTGTTTCCAACTTCTGCCTTTCCAGAATGGTACGGGGGCTTGCAATTCCCAATGTTAGGCTCTGAGGTCTTGGGACTTCAGATTTAGGATTGAAGGGTAGTGGAGTTGAGGGCCCTTTTGGGCGACAGCATCCTGAATCAATGACTACCCGAGTATCCGTTGAATCGATTGTGGTCCTGGAAGTTGGGTCTTTCTGAGAACCTGAGCAAGTTCCTCTCCCCCCTACATAATACTGAAGTCTACAGGGCATTTTGAACATTTTGAAGCTCCCTTCTAGTTGCTACACTACTACATATTGGCGCTCTACATAACAAACATCCTCAATCCCACCAACCCGAAGCCGCTGTCCATGAACTTCCTAAACCCGACAGCCACTGAACCGCCTGGCTGCCAAGGGGCAAGGCTGTCAGATGGCGAGCACGCCTTGAGACAAGTCGTCACGTCTGAGCCTGGATCTTTTTGGCTGAAGGATATGGTGCTTTCTCCAAGCAGGGTGTCTAATTGAGAGCTCTGCAGGAACTATAGATGCTTTGGCCACATGTTGACAGCAGGCTCTCAATTATGTCGCTTTTGGTACCTGCCGGTGTTTGGCAATGTCCAGAATAGCTCGGCTTGATATCTAGGAGTCTATGTTGCAAGGTTCAGGAGTCAAACAGCGATGGGGGCCTCGAGGCGGTAGGATATCCGTTGCAACGCAGATTAAGGAAGAGCGCGTCATTTAGCATCGGTCGAGGAGGAGCATGTGCTCAGCGGCACAGCAGTGAGAATGATCCTGCTTGCTAACCAGGCCTGACGGGGAGGATCCCTGACAGATGCCAGAGTGAAATGAGTCCGCATGCCGCGAGTTGCCGTCGCCTTTCCCGTGCGCTTGATGACAGCTTCTTCGGCGGTCATCACCACTGGAGGCTGAGGATGTATATAGGGATGGCACAAGAACCGTATGTAGTTAGTAATTTTTAAAAAAAGCCACACCGCCCAAATACATGTACCCTACATTCTCAGTTTTGTGTTGCTCAGGCTCTCTGAGAGCTCAACGTCTAGGCCCCCAAGGCCAACCTTTAGCAACTTTTGCCCTCTCAACCCGTGAGCCCTAGCCCCTGAACCCTCAATCCCTAAGCTCATAACACTGAGCCCCTCAAAGCTTAGCATGACAGTAATAGTACTAGTAGTAGAAACAATGTGAATTGCAATCACAAGTTTAGTACTAGTACATTGTTATTTAGCACTGATGCTGATTTTGGTGTCTAGCATATCAAGGACAACAACTGTATATATATATAATGATAATGGACAGATAGATAGACAGCTCAATATTAATCGAATATTCGCAATAGTAATAAACAACATCATATCGGGAACCAGAATACGTAATCAGAACAATAACAACAATAAGGGCACTAGTATAATCATTATATAACCCATTATAGTCGTTTCCATTTTCTTTTCCAGTATCCCAGTATAACCCCAATATTACCCTAATGTTATGTAATTCAGCAGACAACCCGGCGATATCAAGGCCGGAACTCAGAGTGCCGAGGGTGCATCTCAGCGTGAGATCAGAGCCCCAGGCCTGGAGTGTACAGGGTTGGGGGTTCCTTCAGAGGGGATATAGGTATTATATACAGGGGTCATATAGGGTTTAAGATAGTTTGAAGACTAAGTCGTCGAGAAGCTTCAGCTTTTAGGGCAATCATTTTGGGAAGCCCTTCTTTCGGTCTGCACGGGATTCCACCCACAGCACCTCGGGCCCCTGCATTGTTGACGTCAGTGCACGAGCGGGTGGCCGTCAATCCTGACCTGACAGCAAAATCATGACCTGAAACCCATTCTAATAAAGCTTTTCAAAAAGAGCCCATGTGAATGCTACTGTCTTTACTCCTGGTATCCCCCTTAGTAACCCCAATAGTAGTCCCCAATATAACCCCTTATGTAACCCCCTTTAAGGAGTTTAGACTATAGCTCATGTGAATGCTACAGCTCAGCCCTTTCTGAAGGGCTCTTTCCAGGGGGGTTCGGAGCAAAGCTATGCAAGTCCCAACTTCTGGTTCTATCATATCCTCTGGTCACCGAGACCAGCACGTGATGAGCCTGCCCCAGGTATAGACATAGGTGTGTACATGCATATACGTATGCACATATATTCACAAATATGTCGAGCAAGGTCTTGACCCTAAACCCTCAACCCTACTGAGTGGGCTTCCTGCTCTCCGTGAAATCTATAAATCAGGGTTCGGGGGGTCGTGCTAAATACTTCCATGAGTTGAATGTCAACTACTGAAACCATTCCCCAATGCAGCACGATGACGTCCCGGTAACTTAACAAAAGGCCGGCGTCAAGCTATCCTGGAATCTCGAAATCTATTAGCTGGGTCCCAGAAAGGGCGCATGTATGTTGAAACAGACCCATGTGACTTTGGGGGTTGAGTCCAAGTCATCTGTAGCTCCACTTGGCTCCACTTGGAATACTGCTTGCGAGTCAGGGTTGACGTTTCAGGGTTAGGGGTCTGGGGTCTGAGCAATCCAGCTGTTCTGAAGTGCTTGGGAGCTTTGCATAGTATTGCCTTGCGTGTTACTCATGCACTACAAGGGCTTCAGCTGGGTAATACAGCTAAACATCACCACGTGCGGCATGTATATACCCAACTCCTCCGTCCCCGTAGAGTAGATGATATCCTGAAATACCCTCTGCAAGCCTTGGGCTGCGCAGGTTGTTGTTATCACTGACAAGGAGTTCTATCGCCGCAGTCGGTTCAGCTTTTGGCAGGGAATGCCCTCAAGAGCGCAGCCTGTTGCTCCAGGCCTTCTTCTCAGGGAGTTGTCCTTTGTACCTTTACTTTAGGGTTTGTACCCTTAGTTTGGGTCCCTAAGCCATGGAATATGGCCCTTAATAAGGGTAGTTGGGACCCAAAACCAAGGGTTACAAACATTATGGGTACAAACTTAAAGTCTTTGATCTTCTGCAATGATCTCCCTTTCCCAGGCCTCTTCTACGCACCACGCAACGCAGTAAACGCTTTGGAATTGTATCAAGCACAGGGCGCTCTTCGCAGTCAGCACTTGAGCTACTCCAGGAGCCTGCAGGGAAGTAGGGCTTTCAGTCAAATTACTGTTCAGTAGCCCACACTAAGCCTAACGAAAGAGGCACTGAGCAATAATCCTTGACATATTCCTGGAGGTGGAGAAGGACTTGTTCAAAACTCCCGGAGCCAAATCCTCCTTGAGTATCCCCTTACCACCTGCGCAACCCTCAGCCCCAAATCCTTATCGCAACTCTTTTATGCACTCATAGATATCCAGGGCTTCCACGGAATGGCCCTCGCAAGTGCCAACGTCGCCGTGGCCTCGGTGAGGCAGCAACGTTCTCGCAGCTTAGGGCATTGAGACTTAGTAGGGCTCGTGTAGCGTTATGGGTTTCTTATGGGTAGATACAATGTGACCATGCATGCATGAACATACCTCGATGGATGCATATGTATGTATATGTACGTATGTATGTACATGCAGAATGTCATTTGCATGGCTCCCGGTCTTTGTCCGGGGGCCGCAAACCAGAAATCTGGTATGGCAAAGCGCTCTCGTTGTACCTTGTCAGCGTATGTTGATGGTGAATATACTGCCTGGTTCCATACATGTGTGATCACGTGCCAAAAGCTCCAAAACTCCTCCTCCCTAGAAAGCTCGTGAAATCAATTGCCTGAAATCAGGTTGGCATGTCTGGCATATTTTAGCCATAGTGGTCTTTGCAATGAGAGTCAACTATATGAACAAACTCTACCTCCAGCGAAGTACACCTCTACTATTGTGATGAGGAATTCCCAAGTCCAGCAGCCGTCAATCCATCCTAGTCCGATCATACCCAAGGGTTAACAACAGCACACCAGTTAATTGCAACCCAGTAACAGCTAAGGGTCCAGTATCAGGAACAAGCTACCTGTTGGGCGCTTGCAACCGAACACGGCTTCTTTTCAACCACCTGCACGAACGGAAAAAAAAAGTCGCCCCTTCACCAAATTGCCATTAAGGTTAAGCTTATGTGCCGTTAGTGCCATAAAGGCTTTGCCAAAAGAACCCACGTTACCAAACCCTACATCTTAAACTCTTAGCCCTGAACCCTGTAGATCTTGTAGACCATAAGGCCAGCTGGGGCGGCAACTCCATCCAAGGTGACGCTGACAGTGTCGCCGACATCGCACTGCTTTGGACCTCGCAGCCACGGACTCCAGAGATGTCTGAGGTTTCTGGGGCTTTCGGCTTTTTTAGGTGGATGGCTTAAGTTTGACAGGGGTGAGGTCTAGGGTGGTGGGTAGGAATTAGGGCTTGGGGTGTAGGGTCCGGGACATTTTGCGGTGCCCGAAGTCTGAGGTCTCTGACTGCCAAGGCCTCTTCTGCATGGGCCACGTTCTTCCGACAGGCACTACAGCAACTGTGAAGGAACCGCCCCCCAAACCTGAGCTGAAACTCCACAACCTAACATCCCAAACCTGTCATCCCAAAGCCTAATCCAAGCAGCATCCCAGTTACAAAAGCAAACGGCTCGCATTACCCAAAGGCTTATAAGCCCTTCAAATACCAGCCGCTTGAAGTGTAGCTGCATGGAGTAGGTCTCGATCAGCAGTCGCCCATGAACACTCCCATCCATGCTCGTAAGGAACTAGACGCACTCTCCTAAATCCACTCATGGAAAATCATGATCAAAACCCTACCTTTCAGGGCTTACGAGCCCGAGGCTTTCTCAGTCCTAAGGGGCTAGAGATACAGCAGGCTAGGATAGGGTGGTAATGCAGAAATGGGCATGTCTCAAAACAAGGGGGGTCACATCTACACCCATCTCAAAATCGCCGAACCATAAGGCACCCCAACAAAAGCAGGCATGACTTCAAGAACCCTGATGCACGGAATGGATGATCTCCATCCATGACCTCGCGATTTTGGGACAGGGGGACTTAATCACTGCATGTTTGTTTGCCAAGCTGTCTCAACCCAAAACCCGTATTCCTGAACTTTCAACTTGATTCTTGCCGTCAATGCCCCAGGCCCCGCACCACAGCCAGCCGGATTTGCAGACAGCACTCCGAAGAAGCAGCTGATCCTGGTCCGGACGCCGTGAGGATCCAGAAGGTACAGCCCCAATCTAGTGAACCACAGAAGCCCTCCGTACGCGCACCTCAGGAGCGCTCAAGTCAGGATTTGTTCAAAGGTTTGAGTGGGCAACGGCAAGAGTGCTGGAGGCGACATATGGCAATCTCACAGAATTACTGACACCCAAACCCCGGAGCTGCAATTCTCAGACAGATTTCTTAATCTAGCGCTTCCCGACAAAAGATTACCATTAATGGGAACGCCAGAGTCCTCAACCTCCCAAATTCGGGATCACCCTGGCACCACACTTAACCCTAAAAATGGTCGGAACCTATCGTCATACACGGCAGGAGAGGCCTCCCAATGCTCGGGCGTGTGCCATAGGCGGCAAGATAGGAAAACTTCAGCCACGAAAACTGACCCTGCAAACTGTTCATCTGCCACTGCACTCTAAACTAGAAACCCTATAGTAATAGTAATAGTAATAGTAATAGTAATAATAATAGTAATAGTAATATTAATAGTAATAGTAATAATATACCTACCCTCTTCCAGCCTCGCCTGAAGCCCCAAACCACACAGGAGCAAAGACTCTACACAAGAACAATCTGGGGTCCAAAGCACAGGGGCTGGGCTTCCTACTGGATGGTTCCAGAGTAGCCACTGTTGATGGGCTCGCAGGACCTCGGCAGTCTAGACTTTAAAAGCGAGGCCTAGACCCCACGAATGTAGCATTAATTATGGGGGGGGTTCTTCGGCTTTCTGTAATACATTGGGATTATGTATGGATAATGGAAACGCAAATGGAAACTACAAGTTAGGGTTTAGATAGTAGCCTGATTGAAGTCCACGAATGTAGCATAGCATTAATTTGAAACCTGATTAAAGTCCGATCATTCCGGTACTGCGTACTTCGATCACTGCATCTGGCAAAGCTTGAGTTGAGGAGCTTATGGCTTCAGGGTTGGTAGGCTGTAGGCTTAGTAACCCTGATTTGATCCTACAGCAGGGCAAAATGTAATTGCCCATAGACCGTGACGCAAGCAAACAACCCCAAGGGGCCGGTCCAAAGACAACTCTCCTTTTGAAAGAGGCCCCATGTGGGGTTCCACGTTGCCTGGGAAGAGTGAGACAGGAGACTAAGGGTGTTCTTCTAAATGGTTCAGCTTCACCCTCAGCGGTCAACCTTAAGTGGTTATATTATATGGGGATAATGAAAAAAGATACTGCAAACTACGATATTATAATCAGGTATATATGGGGGGTTCTGTGGGGATAATGGAGAAGAAAATGGAAACTACTATATGGATGGTTGTCAGAATGATGGTCCCTTTGTTGAATCCCTATTATAATACGGCACCTAATATTTAGGGCACCCAAAAAGGGACCATAATTTTGACAACCACCCATATTAGAATAGGGACTAGATTGGGACCCTGAAGCCCTAAATCTCAGAACCTCAAACACCACTCTGCAGACCTTAGCTCAGGAAGCAAAATATGAGGGCTGGGCTAAAATGTGTAATACATCCCTTGATAGGTCCCCCCAAAACCCTATATAGTCCCCTTTAGGTCCCCCCCAACCTAAATTTAGTCCCTAGCTCATAAACAGACTCAAAAACCTCACAACTCTAAACCCGAACCCAAAAATCCCTACGCCCGTTGTTTAGACTCCTTGCGGGATCCATGCAAAGGATTATTTTAGAGGAAGCTCTGGATAGGCGTTCCATTGTTTGGCTAAACTCCTATGCCCAACCTTAGTACTTCTTTTTCGAAACTTCAGTCTCAGAGCTTGAGGCCTAGACCCAGTTCCCTAACCCTGGCCAGCTGTACTTCTCAATCACAAAACCTATGGACCCTGCACGCAATGAGTCCAAAAAAGGCCAAGTTGAACACTGGCGAACTAGGTCTCTTACCATTGGTATCATGGCCTTTTACCCAAGGGATTGAAACATGTCTGAGTGAAAACTGTAGAGCTAAACCAGGAAGAACTTCGTACTGCCGTCCTGCCCTTTCCCAAGGTCTGTAGTCGCCCAGATAGCAAGAAGAGGCAATTTAACAAGAAGAGTAACAAAGTCAGAAGCACGACCAAGGAACTTGGACTTCCAATGTGCAGGCGTGTATGCGCAATTCTGTATTGCCCATGATGATGAGGGCCGGGCACAGACGCTGTTTCACCAGATCCCATGGCGGCTGAAGGGCCTGAGTGCTGGTTTGGCTGCTTTGGGTTGCAGATTTGGCATTTGCGCCGGCAGATTTGCAATGAAGCCATCGGCTTTTGGAAGATTAGGGGTTGGGCTTCTCTATGAAGAGCCATAGGGAAGAATTGCTTTCACATCTTTACGAGATGAAAAGGATCGGTTCAGGGACGTCAACAGTTCTCAAACTGTACCAGCAAAAGGCATTCAGGTTTCCGAATTATGTTGGGAAAGACCAGCTTATCTGAGATGCGTAGGATACTTACTCTAAAAACGCCCACGAATTCTGCCAAACTACTGTGTCTTGAGGAACCGGCCCTGGAGCACCGAAATGAGACACCGGTAGAGAAATGCTACATAGCGACTTCTGCTAAGACGAAGTAGCATGTCGGGAACTAAACCCTAAATCTGAAATTGCGAAGTGGCTTCATGTTAACCCCCCGAATAAAGAATGTGATAATAAACTATTCCCACCGGGCCAGCAAAAGTCCGGAAGACTACTTCTGCTTGCTTTACAACTTCAGAGTCCAAAAACCAAGAAGGAAGTTTGATCGGCAATAATACAGGGGTGGCAATAATGCATCTCTGTGCCCGCGAATATCTCGATATAATAACTTTCCCTCTACTTGCACTACTAGTACTACGTCCTGTACTAACTGGTTCATTGTTGCTCGGGGTGATGGGGAGGGGGGATTCTTTATATTGTCAGGCTAGCATTAAATGACCAAAGCAGACCTGGGTGACTGATCTCGGAATGGCTTGTTTCCTTCCAGGTCCCCAAATGCAACCACACTAAGCAACAAAAACACAGGTATACGCAAGGGGGTTAAGCTACAGCAAGCCACCTCTGACTCTCCCCCCGGAAGCTTTCCCGTAGACTTGAAGCCAGAAACAAGGATCTCTCAGACAGGCTGAAGTTGAGGGTTGTGCTCCAAGAAGTGGAAGAGCCGGCGACAGTCACCGAGACACCTTTTGGCTTAGACGGGGGCAGGCAGGGTTTGGGGAGGGTCTATATGGCTAAATCGCTGGGCTTGGAGGTCCTTCCCAGCTATCTGAAACTTGATCCCCTCATGCCGCGAGATGTTAGGAAGCAGGGTAGGTGCATTTGCTACACGGTCCGCAAGAGTATCATGCAATGTGGCTACAGAAGCCACACGGCACAGGGAAAGGGCTGTCCTACTCTGATGATATCTGGCCCCTGGGGCATTCTAGAAGTAAGCATGCTCGTACAAGATATTGGGTCACAAAGCATTCAAAAAAGGGAACGCGCACTAAGATCTGGTGTACTCCTTCGTATATGGCCCTACTCAGCTACTGTAGACCTCAGCTGCTTCGTTCCCCAAATACCAGGTTATCTTCCAATGATTACATATTTTCATTCTTACACATGCGAGGTCATGATGCGCCTGCCACACCGTACGTAGAATGCAAACCTTATCAACCCCCGTATCATCCAGACAACATTTCGCATGCCCCCTGCACGAAAACACTCAGTACAACTTTTCATTCATTGCAAAGCTTCGCATGATCATATATAGGCCCCATAAACCATCCAATCTCAAACCTTCAGCCATAAATTCTACGCACTATGTCAACCCCATACCATACACTAAACTTCCTGAAGCCTACAATGCCCGCGCCACGAACCCTAGGCCCTCTCTCATGGTAAGATTGCGGCTCTGACTGGCATTGCATCCAGGGCTGCAGGTCCTCCAGGCTTGAATTTGGGAATCGGGGCTTTAAACCTCACCCTATACGCTTCAGCGTTTTGGGGGGGCTTCAGGGCCAGCAGCCCATCAACCCAAAACACCAGTTAGATCAGTCCGCAGCTTCAAACGTCCCATGAAAGCCTAGGAAATGGAAATCTCATCGCCGCACACACCAACTCTGTGTAGAAGGACTACGGGCCTGGAGAGGCCAAACTCAAACTGCAGATTATGTTCGGCCTAGCGGTTTGCTTCGCACAGGTTAGGGGCTTTGTACCCAGACTCCTACAATATTTTTTGGTGGTCCCATTTATGGAGGCACCAATTTAACTGAATCCCTACTATGGCCTCCCAGAAAGGGGCCACCAATCTTTGGAAACCCACAGTTAGGTTTAGGAATTCAGTGGCGTAGCGTTGCGTTTGCGGCTTTATCTGCAAGATACAATGACTTGACCATAGCGAGCATAAGCTGAGCTGTTCAACGAGTACCCCAGCCTGAAGGCGTATCTTATGGGCACAGACTGCGCCCATGCCTTTGAAATTGAAAGTCCTAGAGCGTGGGCTGGGAGTCTCTCTCTGCGATGCTGAGGTGCTTTTTATCCGAAATTACAGCTGAATTTCTGCGCAGAAACGTTCCTCTGAATGGGCCAGAATACTAGCATGTCGTTGCTTGATGGCCATCCATCGCGGACTAATGATTTGAGAGAGCAAGGACTCCCAGAATCCGTGCTCCAAAGCATATAAACCAGTGCAGAAAAAGTCTCAGCACCAGGCGATGCATCGTACGTCAGAACTCCCATGCTGCAGTACCTGTACACGATTTAGGGTTTAGGTCTTGTGTGAGCTTTGAACCACGGTCCTTACGCTGCTGGTATGCGTGCCATCTTTGGCAAAGGGACATGCGCGTATCGAAGGTCGGTAGCACATTGTTGAAGCATGTTTTCTATGTTTGCCGAAGATAAGCCTTGTTTGGCAGGGAGCGAACTGCTGTTTTGCAGGCGTGGGCTGAATCAGGTTCGTCAAGTTGTTCCACGCAAAGACACAACACTACTCTGGCTATATAAGGAACCTAGGACCAACATATTGGTAAGCAGCCCTATCAGCCCCTGTGTGAACCCACTTATCATTTCATCCCTCTTTTTTTGTTGATTCTCCATTTTTGGATCATCCTTACTTGGGGCCCTGACACTACTCCTGACCGTAATATGCGAAGAGTCTACGGCCATGATAGCACTGTCAATACCTAAGCTGCGTAGGTATGTGTCTACATACTTATTAGAAGAGACTGCAGGATAGTACGCAGCTGACACCGCCATGTAGATGTTCAATGGCAGGCAATATATTGTGAATCGAAGGAGGCTATAACCTTAGCATCGTAGTTCGTAAGCTTGCTTTCCGAGCTAAAGAGGCCTTGAGTGAACCCGGCTTTTTTCGGGCAAGGATCAAAGGTTATCGGGTAAATCCAATGCAGGTTACCTTCGGAGTTTATGATGGGTTTCAGTAAGGATTACGCTATGTTTCGGACCACCGAAGCAATACTACACGACATAGTCTAGGCAAGTGTTTAAGTGGACGGGATCTTGATGACAAGGACTCGAAGTTTGGGTGTGCATGAACAGGCACGTATGCTGAGAAGTCGTGTATATAGACACCCGAACGATTAGGAGCATTCTCCCTCATACTCCATGATATTAGAATGTACTTCTAAAATAGCTTCCTCGGACCTGTAGATTTTCCTCCTGAATCTCAGGCACTGGCTCTCACCATGACGACCATGGGGTTGACACTTTTGGGTTTTAGGACCGCTGTGGGAGAGGACAGCGAATAACACCCTTTGAGACAGAAATTCGATCTCAAAACAGTTCCCCTAAACTCAAGCACGATATGCTTACGCCGGCATATGCTGAATCCGTCACCATCCTGCACACTCTCCATAAGAACGTCTACCCTCTCCAGAAAAAATGCGATCGCTAAATCCGCCACTGAAATCCTTAACCTACCCGGTACGCTTCTTGCAACATCAACGACCCGTGAAACATCTCCCCTCGGGTGCAGCTCGTAGCTGCCAGAGAATCCAGCACTCACGTCTGCACAGGCCTTGCCGAGCTTAAAATGCTGGAGCGTTCGGTCATATATTCCATGCAACGTTAAGGGTTTAGTGCTCAGGGATTGGGATGCAGATTTTTGGGGCCTAGAGGTGGGGGGTCGGGACAGTTTATGGTAGACGTTTGCAGAATGTTCAAGGCTTTCTTGGGGCTTATGACATGTTAGCTTCCAGGGAGCCGCGCTGCTGCAAAACCTTAAGCAGGACCTGCGGAGATGTAGGGCTCTGCTGGAACGAAAGCTGAGCGTTTAGGCCCACTACTGATATACACAGGGACCACAAAGCTCAATGTGTCCGAAAGCAATCCTACATCGAAAATGACGGCCCTCCCCACCAGTGATGTCTCAAGATCGGGGTCCCCCACAGATGTCAAGGAAACAAACGAGTTGGTGTCTTCAGGCAAGGGAGAGTTGATTACCATACGCTTCCAGAAGCCCTTGCCTATAGTTGCTACCAGCAAACATCCCCACCAGAAACTCCACAGTCCGATGTATTCCTGATTGTCTGAATTCGTTGAATTTCAAATCCCTAGCAGCCTTCCTGCAATTCAAGGTTGTGGAGTTGGGGTGGAATGGTTTGTGCAGGTTGATAGCTGTTGAACTTGCATCAGTGAATGCGTATGAGGGGATAAGCATACTCGTACAAATAATTGTACAACTTGCTAGTTGGATTGAAGAGCTGTGCGGGTGAGGATTGTAGTGATTCTTGCAGCCGTGCCGGGCAATAGAGGGCTGGATTGATAGTCACTGGACAACGCTCTAGGGATTCAAGGGATGTCCATGCATGACCTCATCTTGTAGGATGATCCGCTGCAATTTTCATCATGGGCTTGACATGCAGCCACTGTCATGGTGGTCTTGCATTTCCGGGATCCCTACATCCTCAGACCCCCCCCCCCCTCATGTGAAGGATTTCTTGTCAGAAAAATGGGCCGAAGGCCTGAGTATGCATTCATTAATCATTAAACAAGTCAAACGTAGGGGCCCCTGTTGGGGGATTCGGCCATAACGCGCATCAATATCTTGCTGGGGGCATGTAGGGGGAAAACCCCATCTTCGAACCGTCTACAAACTCCCCAGCTGGCTAAACGCCATGAATAGATCAATTTCTCGATGTTGAAACTTGGGGTATATATCCCCTAAACCCGAACGCTAAAAGCTCAAACCATAAAGTCATGCTCCTAATTCCTCTCCCCCCAAAACTTCAAACCATGAATCTAAAACCAACTTTTCAGCCCTATAATCTCTAGGTATATAGAACGCATTGCGAAACACGAGTGTTACATGAAGTGACAACCATAAGAATCAGTAGGACATTGCAAGGTTCCCCACTTGGCACCACGTCCTATATTAGATAGTCCCCGGTTACGTTTCACTTGCCATTGTCTTTTACGTGTATTTCCCCACGATGGGAATAATATTCAGCCGCAATATCATCCCTGCAAATCGCCATATAACCTTACGTGGCCCTGTGTAACTTGCTATGAGGCAAGATCCACTTGCAACAGTCTGGCGGCCTGTGTTGACACAACGCCGGAAGCCATGCCAGCAGGTGGTGAGATCGAGGTTGTGGCTGAGCCCACCTGCCGACTGAGGCTCATCATGGTTTTGGGTTTAGGGCTTGTGGATACCGCCCGCGCAAAAAGGGTGCGGCAGTGGGTGGTTCCCGGGGAAGTCTGCCAGGGCTCATTTCCTATATAGAGCGCACATGTGCAGGCCTGTGTTATGCCCCAAAAGTCATGTTGCGGGGCTCATTCCCCAGCAGGGCCTAATGTTGAAGGGGGGTGTTGCTTGTGGCTCAGGGTGTCAGATCTGTATGGTTCAGGGTTAAGGGCTTTCACTGGGCTTTCGACTCAGGGTGCCACGTATAGGCATTTGTTGCTTGAACTCCTCCAGCTTTTGGGCCAAGGGTTTGGGGGTTTATGATGCGGCGCTGTAGATAGAGGGCTCATTCCACACTGGACGGGCCTGGAATTCTATCAACCAGCTTCCGCCCTCAGCATTTCCAAAGTTACGTAGGCTATGGAGCTGTATGGATACATGCATGGTAATCATATGTGCAGTCTGTTGGGTCATAGCAATGTGGGACGGGTTATTAGACTTACAGACATGTGCTGGGAATTTGCACGGGCCAAGGTTTGACGTTTTGGATTTGGGTTTCAGGTTTATAGGGTCCAGGGTGGTGTGGTTCCGTAGGAAGCATACGTGGATTAGAATGAAACAATTTTGGAGTTCTGCTTGTCTTGAACAAGATTGTAAGCCTGATATTCATGGGAACGAATCTTCACGCAAAACCCTATGTCTTCTTCACCCTACACCCCCCAAATCCCAAGCCCGTAAAGGGCTACATCTCCAATCCTAAATGCCAAAAGCTTGACCTTTAATCCTACGTCTTAATTGAACATCTACCCCATCGGGCCTTAATCCGTAACCAGAAGCCCTACAACCCAAATCGTGAACTCTGAACGTTTTACACCCCGCATCAAAACAAAACGCGCATCGTGATTTTTTGATAGCTGTCCCAGTCGAGTGTGAGACCACAGAGAAGTCGGAGTGGAGACTGGAACGGTAAAGGGCGCACGAACCCCCGAACCCCCAAACCAAAGCCGGGACTCAGGGCTTTCATGTTTAGGATTTGGGCAAGGCTTGGGCTTCCAAAGGAGTGAAACTTTGGATTCAAGAAGTGTGATGTAAGGGCGTCCAGGCGGTGAAAAACAGCCAGATCAGTTGAACACCTTAATCACGTGGCAATGTCCCTGGCCACCGCCCCGTCTCTCGACACGGACCTGAGCAGGTGCTCCGTAAAATTAGAGCTTCTAAAACCCTAGATTACCCAGACGTGTTTGGCTTCGTTGCTAAGACTACCTTTCTAAGCATATCTCTCTCTCTCTATATATATATATGTATATGCAGAAGATAGGACCCTAGGCTAAAGCGAACTTTGTGTAGTGTAGAAGTTACTTCCCCACACAGACAAGCCCGATTTACTTTCAATGCAAGCGCATGGCCACTGATGACAGCTAATCTTTTCAACCAGCAATGTTGCCTTTGTGTCCTGATTATGTGATAAAGCAGCCAAAGCTCGTGCAATCACGTTTCTATTCCTGTGATGCAAAACTGCAACCCGTACCCTCAACAGCTGAATCTGAACTTGTGACTCCTAAAACCTGAACCCAAAACCAAAAAACATACAACCCCTACACAGAAGCCAGGCACCGTCTTCGTGGCAGTTTGGTAGCCTCCGTTCTTTGCCCTCTGCTTCTTGCCTGCATTTCATGCTTGCGGGTTTTTGAGTTGAGGGTTTAGAGCTGCCACGTCCCAAACGCATATGGAATCGCGAAAGGCCCCGCCAAAAAACTTAAGTAAGGCCATTTGAAGGCGATGTTTGCAGGAGCTTTTTCCCCACCCTCGCAGTGGGGTTGCTAGATTTTAAAGTAGATGTTGTCCTCGCCCGACTGGAAGCNNGCAGTGCCCAACCACCAGGTATCCCCGCAGTGCCCAAACGCAGAGTATCCCTGCAGTGCCCAACCGCAGAGTATCCCTGCAGAACGGAAGCGCAAAGTATCCCTGCAGTGCCCAACCACCCAACCGCAGAATATCTTTTCACTGCCCAACTGCAACGTATCCCTGCAGTGCTCAACTAAGTATCCTCGCAGTGCCCAACCGCAGAGTATCCCTGCAGTGCCCAACCACCAAATATCCCTGCAAGGCCCAACCGAAAAGTATCCGAGGCAGTGGCCAAGCGCAGAGTATCCCTGGAGTG
>CAJNIZ010042665.1:51115-61891 GCA_905231905.1 Symbiodinium pilosum
ATTGCGCGGCAAATTTAGGGGAGGCCGCCATAGTAATCAGGAATGGTAATTGTTCAGGGGGGGGGGACCCCCCATCATTAAAAGGGGTGCGACATTATTATATAATATAGCAAAATGCAGTATAATATATTGAGCCAAATTCTCCCGAGGCGCCAACCATCCCTCGAGGTGAGCTGACTTTTCAATATGTGGAGACCCGGTGTTCAGGGTCGAGATCCAAGCTCAACACTTCCGCTTGACCGTAAAACGTGAGTAGCGCAGAAATGCAGGTGGGCTGCTGTTTTGAAGATGGAGCGCGGCCTGGGCAGAAAAGGGGTCAAGGGTGAGGCTGCAACCTATGTCGGCGTACTCGCAGAGTCCTGGCCTACAAAAACTTCAATGGAAGTCGGCAGTGGACCGTGCTGTATTGGCCTGATTTTGTCCTGGCCAGCTTGGGGTCTCAGACCAAAGTAGAGCTCACATAGGCCAAGTGTAGAGAACCAACAAAGAACAAACAAACGCCTAATCTTTTTGAAGTGCGTCTGATAGACATTCAGCCTCCTACTGACATGGAAACTACTCTCTACTGCGCTGGCCACGGTCTTCCCCGGCAAGAACCCCTGCGGGTCTGCACTCTAAAGCGCAAAATCCACAAGCGCTACACATATGTCGGGAAAGGACGACATGGGGCTTTCCTCAAATTTTAATCGAGTACAATAACAATCAACTAATCAGCCATTCCAGCAACGACCCCGCAACCTATTGGTCGGCAAGGGTGAGAAACAGGGCTGTTATAGCGGGTTATAATGGAAGAATTACAGGGAACCACTCCCTTTCTCCCCCCCCTTAGCACACTGAAACCCTAAATTTACTTTAGATACGGTTGTAGATTCCATTGTCTTTTCCACTCCCCATTGAGCATCCGTAAGGCAGCAACCAGGCCTGGTTTGCATCAGCACGTCCGGTACGTACGGCGTGTGCAGCTGCGAGGAGCGCCATAACGCCTCTGAGAATCTCAGATGCAGATTTTGGGGCTTGGACTTTGCAGTATGAACCCTAAACTCTAAGCCCCCAAAATTATGGGGCTTAGAGTTGAGGGTTCAGGGCAAAGGCTCAGGGGTTTAGAGTTGAGGACGCAGGGGTTCTGGTTCAGGGCTGAAACGAAAGTTTCGGCTTAAAGTAAAGCTTGGGAGTTCAGAAGTGCAAATCGAAGGCCTGGGGCTTACCCAGCGCCTGCTTCCCTCTCAACAAAAACGAGGGTCAGTAAGAGTGGTTGCTTTTTTGTTGTCTGGTGTTTTTGTTGTTTGTGGTTTAAGTATTGATTTGTTTTGCTCTTTGGGCGTGGGCGAGTTTTATTTTTTGCTGTTTGGGCTGAAGCCACGCCCCTGCCCAAACAGCGAAAAATGAAACACGCCCTCCTCCCCTGCCCGAACAGCAAAAAAACACGCCCCCCCCCCCTCCTCCTCATTGCTCCACTCCAAACCTTGAATTTCAGCAAAAATGTGAGGGCGTTCCACGTAAGGGGTCGTTTTTGTTTTTCTGTGTGGGCGGGGTGTCGTGTTTTGTTTTTCCCTGTTTGGGCAGGGGGGGGAGGGGGGGTGCGTGTTTTATTTTTTGCTATTTGGGCGGGGGTTGTGTTTTATTGCGCTGTTTGGGCGGGGTCGTGTTTTATCTTTTGCTATTTGGGCGGGGGGGATGGGTGTTTAATTTTTTGCTGTTCGGGCGAGTGGCGTGTTTTTTTTTCTATTTGGGCGGGGACGGGAGTTCACTCACTTACAAGCCTGCCTGGCTGGGCTTTAAGGGGACTAACAACGAAAAAGACCAAACAACAAAAAACACGGGTTCCAACAAAAACGAGTCGCAACCAAAAAGGATGCATAAACCCCCGAGGCCAAAATGACGCCATGGCCCTGAAATGAAAAAGTCTCCTGTCTGCGGAGCAAGAGACCTAAGTAGCGGATGAGGACCATGGTCGCCTGGGCGACAGGAAGTCTTATGGCCTTGCATTGTAAGGAGTTCTAATATCAATCCTAAACATAAGGTGCTAAACCCCAACGTGTACGTAGCTGAATGCAAAATACGTTTAGCATCTTGGGAGGGCTAGGCTCCAAGACCGCGTTTCAACCGAATTTAGGGCACATATGCGGGACGCGAATGCAATGCTTATTTGAGCCTATGCGCACGGTATAGGACGATAGCGGGAGTAGGAGTTATTGAGGGCTTGCAGTGTAGTCTTCAATTTCGCTTAGGAGGGGCCGATCGGCGTCACACAGTGTATTGGGACTACAAAGAGTCGCTGTAGCCATAAGCGGAAGACTCAGGAGTTTATCAGGCCAAAGGAGAAGACTCTGAGTCTGACCATAGCAAACTCGAGATTCAGGATCCAGCTGGGTTGAAGTTCAAGAATAAGATGGGACGGCTCAGGGGCGTTCACGGCCTTGGGACCACCCAGAAACACACACGGATTTACCATCAAGTGAATCTGATCGAGGGCGTATCGCTTGTGTTAGTCAAGGTCTATACAATATTGAACATGGGTCGCGCCAGGTTTTGGCGGAGACTTACCTGCTTTCAGGGAAGTGAATTTCTGCTTTTTTGGCCTTAAGTTTCGGAGGTTCTCAACAGCAAGCTTTGGGGAGGAGAGTACAGGAATGAAACTCGAGGTGCATGGCAAGCAAGAAAGCAAGGTTTGAATGAGAACCCGTGTGAAAATCTGCCACGGCCACCTTCGTTCTTGAGAACCGTCAAGTGCGTCAAGTGGTAAGGTCATCATGTACAGATTTCTCCGCAAGACTTTTCAAGTAAGTGCCCCCTCCGATCCCAGATGCCGCGGCCCAAGTCCTACTGCAAGTGCCTGAAGACTTGGACGCTTTGGGGGTAATGCCACCCACATACAGGAACTACACTGCGAACATTACAACAATACTAAACGCGACAGAAATTATGCCATTTGTTCTTTTGGCTGAAACCACAAACCGATAACAGTCGTACTACTGCTAGCTGGGGCTACTACAATCATTAAGCCTTGACAACTTGACGGGACTGATGCATTCGAGTGGCCCGGTCACGCTCAGGAAAGTTGGCAGACGACTGATTTCTTTGGAGCCAAAGTACGGCTGCAGCGCAGGTCAAATTGGCCTTCTGATTGTGAAGGAAACACCAAATCCATTACGCTCATATACTCGACGCCCCTGGATTGACATGATTGATCCCCAGCTTGCCTTGTCTGCCTGTCCCAGTTTGCGGAATCTTGGGCAGATCCACAAAAAGCTCAAACAAGCAGAGAAGGGTACTGAAGGCTAGACACCCTGTACATTGTAGATAATAAGGCAATACACACAAGGAAGCCTACATTTTTTGAAGCTACCTTCATCTGCAGGACTCATGTGTCTGCCAGGGCTAGTCGGCAGAAATGTGTTTAGCAGTAAATCATACATGCCCTGCAGCTGAACAGTAAAAAGAGGCGGGATCGAGCCACTGTTCTACCTTACCTGATGCCGGGCTGACGCTCAAGGGATTACGAGGTCAGGTTTCAATCAACATGTTCTGAAATTGCGATCTCACTCTCGGGGTACGAGCCTGGAGTTCTGTACAGTCCGGGCTTTTAGATAGTAATGTTGATCGTAAAATTGCGCAATAATACCAAGAGTGGTGGAACTACAAATTGAAAACATGGCAACTACCGCTTGAAAGACCCATCATCAAAATCCTTCGTTTCTAGACTCTGGCTTTCAAATCCTCAAACCTGGATGCTGATTCCAGCTTCTTGTACGGTCTCTTCTTGAGGACAACCCAGAACCTTACATTCTAACAGATCTAGACCCCAGAACCTAGACCCTGAACCCCCGCCGTGACGTCCACCGGGCTGGTACATCCCCTTGGCCTTAGCAAAGCGACTGCCGTCATGTTGGTCAGGGGCTATAGGGTTTACACTTCCCGAGCCACGGTAGTCTTCAGAAGGTTTCGCTTGGGGTACCAGATTAGTTTGATTACTTTGTTTCGTCGAAAGAACAGACCCCTTACAAGAACAACACGACATACCAACATATCAGGTGCGATCCCTGCTAAACAGTTTGCAGGCTACTCTCGTTGCGCCTTGACCTTCAAATTCCTCAAAGAGAAAGATTTCATGCAACCTCCTCCTCCTCCTCCTCCATAATCATCATCATGATGATGACCATCATCATCACCAACATCATCATCACAGGTTACGATAGCTTGTAGAGCCTTAGATCTCTTCAAAACACTTTGGAAGCATCCAAAAACTTCCTAGGAGCATAGAAGGATTCGGGTTTAGGGTTCACAGGGCTCTCGAGCAGTGTGTAGGAGTCATGTCACGTAATACTGCGGGGGATGCTTACCAACATCTGTTTAGAGTTTAGTAGAGGTACCTCCCCTACTTACACAGAAGGCTTTCAAACTTTGGTCCCTGAAAATGACATCCAAAGGCGATTTGGGGGGCGGCACCCAAGAATCCGACCAGTCCACTTTTCGGGTACCCCCTGCTATGATGGGCATCCTATGCACAACGTAGACCATTATAATTCATAAGCTATAAGTGTATATTCAGAGACGCAGAGGGCATATAGGTACACGAAACGTAGACAGGGAATCAGCCTCCGCACACCGTAGTTCGCATCTCTAAGCAGCCTAAACTAACATGTGGGATTTGGGGTTATCCTGGGGGTTATCTGTCATGGTCAGGGAGCTTCCTGTTTCAGCTTCTGAGTTTGATGAATCCTTTGATACCACCGAATACTAAATCCACCCTCTACTAGGTATACTACGAAACGCGAGCGTTGTCGTCCGGAGTAGCTGTAAGAGACTATACCAAATCACCTGGTGACTTCTTTGCCCTTCCCTTAATCCACCCCGGCCCTGCCGCTCAGCGCATGGCACGCAGCTGCCTGCATTGGCTTTGAGCACACCAGAGCTACACCTGAGTGTATGGATGTTAGGATTAGGATCTAGGGTATAGTCGGTGTATGTAAGGATTGGGGTGTAGACTTCGGGCTTTGGCTTTGGAGATTGGGGTGGAGGGTGTAGGCATTTAGGAGGATTGGGCGCAAGCATGTTTTTGCGGGGGATTGAGGCTAAGGGATTCCAGCGCAGGGCTTAATTATGAAAGCAGGATTGGGCTACAAGATTTGAAGGTCAGCGAGCCTTTTCGTACTTTCTGAGACATCGCGAGCCTTTTGGAACTTGCGCCTTGCTCCACTTGCGGATACTGGACTTAACTGTAGACAGGGGGTGTGGTGGTTTAGGGCTTGGACCCTGGATGTCCTTCCGTTTGAAGGTTCTGTCCTACGTCTAGGGTCCAGGCTGGGCAGCTTTCGAGCTCAAAGAATTTCTACACCTTGGCATCGTTTGTATCTATGTTAGACAGCTTCAACCAGAAAAAACCTTACTGACGCACCCCGAAACATTGAACAACCCCTTAACAACACACTCCCCCGAACACAAATGGAATCTGAATAAAGAAGCCTTGCAGGGCGTTGCATGTTGGCTCAGGACAAGGCGCTTATAACCTTCAAGAGCCTCAACACCGCGAAAAACCGAGTACCTAAAAACAACCATACCCAAAACCTCTCCTAAATCATTAATCCTCAAACTTATCCTCCCTTCAACCCTGGACACGGACCCCAAATGCCCTGAGTTGTGAAACTTGCATCATGAACTACAGCCACACCCGTATTCACCTATGTACCCCTATAGATGTCCATAATATCCCCTCTACATTTCATCAAACCTTACACAGCCCCAAAACCCTAAACCCTAAGCCCTAAACCCTACACCCCTAAACCCTAAACCCCTAAACCCTAAACCCTTACACAGCCCCTACACCTTGCCCTGAACTTCGGAACTTCCCAGGGAAAGGACGTGAGAACGATGGAGCCCTCAAAGCCCGAGTCCACACCGCTGCAGAGCCTCAACAGTTAGGGCTTAGAATTAGGGTTTAGGGTTTAGGGGTATATGGGAAATAAAATGGAAACTACTATAATGGAAAATCAAATGGAAAAGAACATGGAAAATGAAATGGAAACTGGGATTATTATGGGGTATATATAGGGATTATATTGGGGTTATACTGGGATAATGGAAAAGACAATGGAAACTACTACTTAGGGTTTAGGGTCTCGGATTCCTCCATTCCCTTTTAGGATCCAGGAGGTTTAGGGTTTGCTTGTTGTGCGAATTTTGTTGGTTTAAGGGGGTTAAGGTAGGATTCAGTTTTTCGGGGGTTCGAAATTAGGGATTATACAAAAGTCATGCTGAGAAACACCTCAGTAAATACCAAGAATGGAGAAACATCCAAAGAATGGAAATTAAATGGAACATAAAACGGTAGAAGCCGGGTATGTGTAGGAGTTGTACACAGGGATTTTGCAATGTAGGGGCCAAATTATTGGCCAAGACTGTTTCGAGGTCTGCTTCAGGATCAGGTACCCCATGCCATAATCATACAAGGACTCCCTGACCACAACATTAGTGAAACTCTAAAACCCTAAATCCAGTCCTTCAGGCTTCTACATGAGGGCCTTTCTCGGTGTGTCAGGTTTCAGATTTAGGGATGTTTGGGGTCGAATATTTGGGGCTTGGGGTTCGGGATCTATGGGGCTTCGCTTTGGGCTTGTCACGGCTGATCATGGTCTTTGGCAAGAGATGCCATCAGGAGTCTCGCACAGGGTACTTTATTCAGATGGAAGGGGAAGGAGGCGGGCCACTGTAGCCAGCACTGCTACGTGCGGAGTGCAAGATTGCAGCCTGACTTCTCAGGGGATCCATTCTGGAACCTGAACCATGATCTGAGCGGGAGTGAGTAAAGGTTTGGGTCTCAGGCTTTTCAGTTTGCTTGGCGGTAAAGGCACAGTTCTGAGAAACTTCGAAAGGTGTCAACTAGGAAAGCTTTCGGGCTGCATGTTCCAGCAGGAATCACAATCCTGTCAGGGGGTGCCTCACTGAAAATGCCAAGGTCGGATCGGATACATGCCTACGCCCTGTGATGTACTTGCTTTGTGCGTTGGACATCAGAATCTTCAGCCGAGTGCTGCGTTGAAATATCTGAGTGAGAAAGTCCGGCACAAAATTCAACGTCAGCCTTACATGAACGTGACCCGCTGTAGCAACCGCCCTCATGACCATCAGTGTCATTCCTCAATATATGTAACGTATACGACCACAAGCAGCCCCGTCATAAGAGTTTCGCTGAAATATGATGGAATCCTTTCAGGCCACAAGCCACAAAATCTGGGCGCCCACAGGAGTAGCCAACTTGGTGTTCAACAGTACCCAGAATGGGCAACTGCGGCAACAACATATTCTACTCTTCATTATGTTTTTTTAAGTCGCCTGTCACCTTGGAAGCACGCCCCCCCCCCCCCCCCGAAAACCATGTTTCTACGTTGTTTTGGATACCCTCAACTTGTTCAGAGCCTCAACGAGAAAACAACAAGCAGTATTGAGCGACTGTAGATAGACACTCATTACGCACGTGGAGCGGCATGTAAGAATCAAGTAATGCCCCGAAAAGGGGGGCTCCTCGGGATACATACATACCTACCCATAATGAGGGTTATGAGAAACACAAATGTCTCTCTACAGCATTGGGGGAAGGACTATCTTGAGTTGAATGTTACCTCACCTTCTCTCTTGTGTCATAACTACATTTTGCCCTGAAAATGAACCCACATGCTACCCCTTCGACCCCTAAGCCCCGGGGCAACTTCCCTTAAACCGCATGACATCCAAACTCCAATGCACCACAACATGTTGAAACGTTGCGGGTCTCAGCTATAGTGACGATAGTGTAGACTGAAGGAGTTAAGTAGCCAGGAGCCATGACACCCCCAGAATAACCTGCCCTCCCGCTGGGAGTCGCTGCGAGGTCTCCGTGCTTCCAGTTGCCAGCTCCGCCTCGGCTTCAGAAGGACCAGGACCCTCCTTGTACCCTTAATTGGGGATATATGGTCCCTTTCAGCAGGAGGAGGAACAGGAGGCGACTTTGAGGTTTTGCGTTTTGAGGCCTTGTCATCTGGGGTTCGGAGGCTCAACACTTCAGATGTCAGTGGCGATGTTCAGAATCGCTGGTCTAAAGCTTTCGTACAGTACTGAATGTGCTTCTCAAAGCTCAAAACGGTACCAACAAAAGGAAAAGTACGAGCGGCCCTTTTCCAGGGTACGTCGGAGGTAACTTTGGGTAAGACGTGGCTGCCAATTGGCCTTGAGTATCATAAGATGGGGGATTAGGAGTGCAGGAGCTCACATACACATTCGCAGCCCATCCACGTGAGATTCGTTGTGGAAGGTTGAGGACTACAGATTTCGTGTGTTAAGAAACATGACCCCAGGCACGCCATTGCTTTTCAGAGTGCTCGGAAGAATGAAACGCGTCTGCAACATTCTGCAACCCAAGCATGCCCCTGTGAGGCACTGGCAGATTCAAATGAACCACAAATTGAACACTTTGTATCTGCAGGTGGTCAAGGAAGTCGCAAGCCCTCAACAATCATAAGCGTATCTCCTCAGACAACAGGCCCATAACCACCTTCAGTGCAGTAGGCCCTGTAGGCTACATGGATACTTGGAAACTCAAATCTTTGGCGTAATTGGTCTTTCCTAGCGTAATCATGCCGACTACAGTGTTGGTTGCTGAAGATTGACTGATGGATGTGCACGCACAAACCATGCGGCCCTACAGACACCCAACATGGGAAATGACCATGACACTGCACCCATGCAGACGCCTTATGACACAGTCTGTTGGGGCTTGCAGGCTGCGGGATGGAACCTAGACCACCAACCTTCACGGCTCCCCGATGATTCTTTGAGCGTCTTATCTTTGCTATAATCAGACACATAGATTTCACATATGTCACCACTGCTGGGAACAGTCTGGAGATCAATCGGGAGACGTAGTTATGCCGCGTAAAATTCATCACATGTGGAGCTCAGGGCTCATAAAGTCTGGTTTGTGTGGGGGGTTGTGTAGTTGCTGCTTTGCTTTGGATGATGTCGCGCGACTTTTGCCAGATGATTGGGGAATGCTTTGTTGAAGCTTCGAACGGCTAGAGCAACCTTGGGAGTACCATATACGAACAATGTCCTCCAACACATGCGCTGCACATAATACAATTAGGTCTGGTGGCTTCTACATCACGGCAAAACCCAAGCGAATTACTGAGCACCGAGAATGTGGATGCGGGGGGAGACGGGGAGGGTGCTTAGGTTCCTTGTCATGCGTATAAACAGAAACCGATACACTGACACACGAAGCAAGAACAGAACAACCAAAAGAAGGAATTTCATCGGAGGCTTTAGCTAGGGTCTATGGCATTTCAGGAGCTATCATCATCTGAATCTGATTCATGATTCATCATCATCTGAATCCGATTCTTACCCTGTAGCTTGTTGCCGGAAATACTCTGCAATGTCAACCAAGATTTCGTGGCTCACTTGGCCGATGTGTTGCAATTCCTCAAATTCGATTCGGAGACTGCTTAAAACACAATCTTACAAACCACCGACAAACACCATGTTAAAGAAGCCCTTTGGCACTTGCATTGAAGCTCGAACAAAAAGCCTTCATGATGTATCATGAAAACGAAAAATGCTCAACGGCAAAAAGAGACATTCCTTGTCAGACGAGCAGGCCTTTGGCAAAGTTCAGAAATGCAACGGTTGTGCTGCATCTTGAGGCCGTATTTGTGAGCTTGAAGAAGGCGTTCAACTGTAACAGGCAGGGTCAGCAGCTTCTCCTCACAGCTAAGCTTGATAAACTTCACATCATAGTAATCGCTGAGGGCGAGCAGTGAATCAACTCCTTCCTCTGTCACATGCTTCCTCCTATATGACCCCGGCATCAGAAGCCTGTAGAAAGCATCAAAGTTCCTGGCTGTTGACACCTCCACTTTGACTTCCCCCTTCTGTGACTCTTCCATGCCCGAGGAAAACATGCGTTCAAATACCGGGGAGCACATACGTAACAGGGTAGAGCAAGCTGGCCGTGAACCCTTGCGGAAGATGAGCACAATGTCATTCACACCCTCGGAAGTTATCGCATCTGCAGCTTGCCAGCGCGCTTGTTGAGTCTTCTCAATGCTTTTCTTCGCTTTTGCGACTTGACCCTCGGCAGGTTTGCACCCCTTTCCCTTTCCTTTTGCGCATCCTCCCATGCTACACAGCGCTGCTCTGATCATAGTGCTGCGTAGGTCCTGGGCTGAGGTAAAGTTTGCAGGGGGGCTCTGGTATACACTGAACCTACCTCCAAGAGGGTCGGTTGGCCACCTTGGATTTCTTGAGCCGGTGATCGGATGACAAATCGCAAAAAACACAACAGGGTATAGGCCTCCAGGACTTTGACTCTACACGCCGCTTGCTGCACATCCGCTATTGGCAGTCGGCGTCAGACAGGGGTCAGGGCTTAGTGTGCAGCAGATCCACGGGCTTCTTCCAAGGCTACTCTACGACATACCCACCATTACTTACTTGTGCGGGTGTGAAACTTCGGAGCTTCGCAGCTTCACGTTTTAGTAGTGTTTGGTTGCATTGCGTTAAAGCTGTCTGTCCACAACCCTCAACCCCTGAAGCTTAAATCCCCAAAACAGAATCCTGAAATTCATCGAAACTCCAAACTGCTAAACCCTTTCAGCTCGTAACGCCCAGCCCCCAAGAAAACAACAACAACAGCAACAACAACGGCAACGGCAACGGCAACGGCAACGGCAACGGCAACGGCAACGGCAACGGCAACGGCAACGGCAACGGCAACGGCAACAGCAACAGCAGCAACAACAACAG
>CAJNIZ010042666.1:17084-28262 GCA_905231905.1 Symbiodinium pilosum
TGGGGATACTATGGTACCCAAGATACAGTAAGATTATATCCTCCTTTTGGTTATAGTACTTTTATATAAGGAGCATAACTTTACTGGGTTTAACCACCAAAAAACACTATTCATGTGGGAGTGTTCAACTCGCAGGCCTCTTCTGCGCTCCAAGAAATCAAGATCCAATTGCGGTGTGTGCGTGTGTACAGGGGACCTTTTGAGAGACTGTATTGAGGTCAGCGAGGACTCAGAGAAATAATGCAGGAGTTTCTGAAATCCCTCGGATATCACTGTAAGTGCGTAAGCCTTGCTAAAGTACGCTGCTCTTTGTGCTCTCTTTCAACCTCAGAAGCCCCAAACCCTAAGCGCCAAACCCCTAAATCCTTGACTCTAAGTCGTGTGCGTCTCAGCAAGGGCTCTTAGAGGTGAACTCTGGGCAAGATGGTACCAGAGCTGGTCCCTAGACCCTAAACCTTAATCTATAGGGGCCTCCAAAACAATTTTTAATTTTTTGGTTACCATAATCCCAATAACAGCCAAAAATTATGATTTTTAGTGGGGTTCTGAGGCCAGCTTAGTAATGCCCACCTGTGAAGGTCGAGAGTGACGTTTACATCACCTCTGACGAGCTGCTGGTATCTCCGATGCAGAAGCCATGTGAGCTGTAGTCCAAACTCCTTAATGGGGATGTATAGGGGACTATATCGTGGAGTATTATAGGGCCTAGTAAGGGGGATACTAGGAGTTTCGACTATAGCTCATGTAGATGCTACTCAAAACTGCGGCAGGTTTCTGTACCCTGTACCCTGTGCCCGTAATTTACAAGCTCTTGACCCTATGGCCTGTTTTTCCTGGACCCTAATGCGGGATGTCCTAAACGCGTGCTTGTAGGTTTGAAGGTGTAAGGGTACAGGCTCTAAGCTTGTGGGATTTGCATGGATTTGTGCACGCTCTGTAGTTTTGAGTAGCATGGAGACTTGAGGGCCCTCCACTTGGCCACAGCCCTACAGGTATTGCTCAACATAGTCCCAATAAAATCGGAGGGGAGTCGGCCTCAAACCCTAAATCCGAGACCCTGAACCCTAAACCCCAAATCCCATCATCTAAAGAAGGAGGGTAGGAACACTATCGTGTAGGGCTTGCAGGGGCTATCACGCTTATGCTAGTATGGCGCCTGAGAGCGATTGCGGATTGCTTGGGGCTCCAAAATCGCGATGAAGGTTAGGGGTTTAGGGTTTCGCTCGACTTGGCAGAGCCAGTCTCAAGGAGGAGCAAAGTTCCTAAGCATTCCTAAGCAACAAAACTGCTTCCATGAGCCTTAGGATTTCCTTAGGAGGCTGATTTGCTGAGTTACAGAAAGACAGAAAATACACCCTAAAGTAGTATAGCACGGCTCCCGACAGTTGGGCGCCTATCCGGCTGTAGAGTCTTAAATTCGCTTCATTATTTCGGGTAAGTAAAGCTGAATAGGGCCCGCTAGATGATCCCATCCACCTACCAACAAAACCCGCTACGCCAGTAGTTGACATTCCCGTAAACCGTTAACCAATTACTTCGTAGGAAGCTGGGACTAAGGTCAGATTCAAAAGCACGCTGTCCATAAGGGCAACCGCTCCTAAGAGCAAGGAACCATGCAGACCCATTCCTATACCACAGTACCACCGCAAAGTCGTAAAAGACACCGACAGATATTCCCCATCCCTGCCAGGGTCACTGGGGTATACAAGGTAGTTTCCCAAAATCAGAGTCCCCCTTATATACCCCAATAGACTTTAATTCCTATAATGGGGACCCTAAAAATGGCACCCCTTATTTGGGAAAACCGCCATAAACGTATTTCAAAAACATACGCGCCATCAATGTAGGACCAGACCCCAGGAAGAGCTTGATAGATATTTGAGGTTTAGGGTTTGAAGCTCGGTAGGAAACAAAACCTGACAGCTCTTGTTCTTGAAGCCTGGAGCACTGCTCTCTATACCCTGAACTTTCACTATTCTAAACCCTAAACCCTGAATCTATACCCGAAACGTTCATTATTCCTAACTGATTCCGGTCTCACATGGCGTGGTGGGGGCGCGAGGGGTTTAGGGTTTTTTTGGCCTAGCAAAGATTTAGGAAGGCAAGCAAACGCACGTTTGGGAGCAATCCTGTAAATTATGCCATTTACCCTTTGAATCCCGAGCCTCGTGAAACTCTTGGACTGGCAATGGAAATTCAAAATCTACCAACACTCAACCCGAAACCATAAACCTTAAAGCCACCCAATCCCCAAAACTACAATCCCTCTGCCACAACTGTTGAAAATTGCAAGCCCCTTTTGGAAGCATGACTGAATCTCTTCTGCCTCTTAGGGTTTAGGGATTAGGGGTTAGTGTTTAAGATTTTTGGTTTAGGGTTGAGGTTCCTCACAAACCCTAAACCCTCACCCCTAAACCCCTATCGGAGCAGACTCCCAAACTGATGATTTTAACACAAAGCCCTCCAGGTCCCCTTTCAACCCCCATATGCCCTCCAGGAATTCTTTGACTTCTCAAGGGCTGTCCTATCTTGAAAGGCTAGTTTCCATACATAGAGGGACCCCAACATGCACCCCCCAACATACTGTAATCCTTATAGGGACCTCCAGAAAAGTGCGCCCACCAACGGGAGTCTTTGATTTGAGGCCATCATGTGGAAGAATGGCTACTCAGATGCCGAGCGCAACGCAGTCCAGCCCCGCGGCAAGATGCTAGTCTTCGCAAGGGCATAAGCTAGGTACTTGGGTTTGGGGTTTAGGCATTTAGGGTACTTGTAGGGGGCAAACCAAGTCAAAGCCAGGTAATATCCAACACTTACACATTTAGCTTCTGACTTGTACAGATAGCACCAGCATTTCATAATTCACTTGGGCGTCGTAAAAGTAGGCGCAGTTTTTGTAGAGGCCCGAAGAATTACCAACATCACTCACTTCGAATCCCTGAGCCCTCAACCCTAACCCTAGCATAATGTACCCCATATGGGCCCAAGGAATATATGAGCTGCTGTCAAGAAGCCTTAGCAAGGCACCCTTACCAGTGGACATAGGGGTTTCTCTTGTGGTTTAAGGTTTAGGGTTTATAGTATGGTCCCCAGTGTATTCCCTAATAAGGAACCCATGTGTACTAAATTGTGTAGGAAATATTGACTGAAGCTCACCCTAAACCCTAAGCCCTAAACACTGAACCCTCCCTAAACCCTAAACCAAAAAGGGTAGGTGTGTGGGGGTTTGACATCATTTCTCTGGACCCCGACTACTCAGGTTCTTAGGAGTCCTCGTCCTGTTACTTCCCCCAAAGATCATGCCGGGTTTGACTGACCGGTTCTCGATAGAGAAAATGATTATATATATATATTATATATATATGGATAGATGTATAGATATATATATATATGCACACAGTATAGGGATGTGTAGGGAGTTTACTCCCTTATCCCCCACGAAGAACCAGTAAGTTGATTTGCAAACCTGCACATCTGCTGCTGAGGTTTACTTTCCCCAGCGATTACAAGTTTCACTACCCGGAGCTGTCTGTCATGTTCGATATCCCCGAGGAGGACACGCCCGCTGGCGAGATTCAGTGTGAAGGCTTTTTGGATCTTAAGGGTTTGGTGGCTTAGGGTAGCGTTTTGAAAAACCGAACAGCATACCACACAAGCTTGACGGTCTAGATTGTAGCGACTGGACGTTTCAAAGGTGCTGATAGGGATTGCAGCGTTTCCCGGCTAGTTCAAAATCGCGCCTGAGCCTTTAAGCTACTAAGTGTGTGCCTGCTGGCAACAAGGCCGAAGAGTTTGTACAGGGGCTGCTTTAAAGTATTGCTAGTATTCTTGTAAGCAGTTAGACGCCTTGGCCAGCGAGTGCTTAACAAGGGACAGAAGGCAAAAAGGGTTCCCCGCGCTGGGTTAGGCTCCCGCATGTAGGGACCCTGACCTAATTCCCATTGTCCCTTGTGGTCATTATTAGTGGGTGGGGCCTAACCTCACTTCAGCGTCTGGGGTTTGGGATTTAGGCGGTATTCTGAGCATGTATTAGGAGGACCCCCCACCCTGTAATAGTGGTATAATAGGACTATAAGAGGACCCTAATAGAATCCCTATCATCCCTAATAGTCACTATTACAGTGTGGGGGGTCCACCTAAAGCATCTATTCTATCATAGCCAGTTGCCAAGGCTTGCCGAGGGTTTCCCCAACAAACAGTAGGGGACCCCTCAGCGTTGTTTTGCATATTCCCCCCAATGTTCCCCCTTTAATGCAGTTGTTTAAGGAACCCCTGAACACTAAGCCCAAAACGTTGACAATTGGGGGACGCTTACTTAGAAAGGGGATTGCTATCCTCTAAACCCTGATGAACTCTAAACCGTAAACTCTAAAGCTTAAACTCTAAACCTAAACCCCGAACTCCTTAGCGCCTGCATTCTGCTGCCAAGGTATAAGTTCTGCATGCGCACCCGTATGGAGGACAGTACCTGGACTGCAAGTTCGACAATGACAGTAGTAATGACGTTTAAGGTTCAGGGCTTAGTCGTAACGCGTACTACTAACAAAAGATACAGTAGTCGCAGTGGCACTACGAATAATAGTGACGACAACAAGGAATATTGCAGTTTGAAATTGGCGTTGTTTTGTCCGAAGAAGGAGGAGACCTCAATGTGAGGCATGGACATGAACATGTCATTGGAGGCGTTTTACTTTCGGCTCACGAACCACCTCAGATGAAAGAGATTCCAGCTGGGGGTCTCAGGTCAGGGCACTTTGAGGCGGAGTTGTGCAGCTTTGCTACCGAACACGGCGGGAATCTAGGTATTCCCAGCATACAATTCCCACATTCCGGGAAATAGGATAAGGACGTAGTTAGGACGCAGAGACTCCCTTGCGAAAAGGTTTCGCTGGCCATCCTCTTAATTCCTTGACTGTTGCTGTGTTTCTATGAGGTCCGTACCATGGTCCTCTAACATGAGCTATAGTCTGAGTCTAAACTCTTCCAAGGGGGTTATATAGGGGATTATATAGGGGAGTATAGTATGGTTTATTGAGGGGGACGCTAGGAGTGTGGACTATGGCTCGCATGGGCCCCTACCTGCTGCAAGGTCCTAACTGTAATGATGTGCGCTTGATTGGGTTTGGAACTTCTACTTGGAAGCAGCTCGGTCTGTCCTGAGGCTACCGGACCGGAAATGTCCAAGTGAAAGCCAAGTAATACGTTAACGTTTCTATAAGTACAATTATTATGGACAATTAGAAGCACTAGTCTAGACAACACTAGTCTTCTGTCTGTGTGTTTTCTTTGCTGAGGGCACAACCCGCTCTGATCAATGCCCGCTTGTCCTGAGGCCACATCGGCGAGCTAGATTTCTCCAAGGCCAGCTATTAAACCTAACTCCTACTCGAACTGTAAACAGGTCCGGGATCCAAAGTTTTGAGGTATAAGGAGGTTCAGTTAAAATCAATATACTACGGGTCCCGATATTGAAGTTCTCATTCTAATACGAGTCCCTACATTATTTCCCCCATTTGGGGAACAGCAGTTTAAAGGGCAAGTCGCGTATGGGGGATGCTCCCAACTTTTGGAATCCATAAGCCCTAAACCCTTAAAGCAACTTTAAACCCTAAACCCTAAACCTTAAACCCCAAACCCTTAAAACAACCTTAAACCCTAAACCCTAAGCCTTAAACCCTAAACCCAGGTTCCCAAAGGCTCCAAGACACGAGCCTTCCATGCCGGGAGCAGATGTAGCCGTTCAGCTGCCCTTTCAAATCAACCCGTCCCCCAAAACGAGCTTCGCCCCCACCGTGTGCCCAGACCCCCTAAAGTATGGAACTCCCCCAACATGAGCCCAAATACTACATTGGGGAAGCTAGGGGATTGTTAGGCGGTTCCACTTTTGCCTCCTACAGTGTGTTAGGGTATTACTGTTGATGGAGGAAATTTTACAGCACTTTAAGTCCCCAAAGTCCAGGAATTACAGTAGTGTTGTAGGTGGTGCAAGACCCCTCAATCAATAGTATGTCTCAATGAGGCTATCCTAGAAGTGACCCTCTATTTTTGGCACCGAATTTGATATTTAAGCTGGGGGAGGCTTGAGAGTCCAGCATCCCTGATGTAGAAGCTGCGATACTTACCAATGCAGCTTGCTATAGACTAGTATAAGCCAAACTATTCTAAGCATTTGGGCCCCTACAGTAGACTTCGGTCCTTGCGGTCCCATTCCCAGTGTCATGGTTCAGATTCTTGCATCGGGTGAAGCATGCCGACAAGACAAATGAGGAGGCTGAACCCTGAACCTTAAACCCTAAAGCAAACCTTCGTTCAAGGCTCGAAGTATGGGCCCTTTCCAGGACCTTTGAATTTGGTGGTCCCAGCTGATTCTGTTGCAACACCCTCTTAGTTTGGTTGAATTAAGGGACGACGCTGCTCCTATGCTTAACCCTAAACCCTAAACCCTGGACCCTAAGCCCTAAACCCTAAACCCTAAACCCTGAACCCTAAACCCTAAACCCTAAACCCTAATTGATGCTGACAATCCTGCCTGACCCTAAGTCGCTGAAGCGTCCTGACCCCCCAAGCAGGTGAAGAGGGAAGGCTTGATCCGAGATCACTGGCTGTGCCGACCTTGCAGGGGTTCATCCTAAGAGTAATCTTGGTGGGATTTGGAGGTCTCCCAGAATTAGGGGTACCTTATTGGGGTTCCCCATAATAAGGATTATAGTATATTGGGGTCTATATTGGGGTCCCCTTATTTTGGGAAACTACCATTTTTCTTCAACTTTATCACTTGACAACTTTTGAGGTTCCTCCCTTCCATCTCCACGGGGCCTGAAAGTTCTCATAAGCGTAACAGTCGTATGGTACTAGTGCCAACAATACCAGTAGTGGCATTAATAGAGAGCATTGGGTTGAAGGTTGGGCTTTAGGGCGATTTGGGGTCAGGGCTTAGGGTTCAGGGTTTGCGGTGTAATTAAAGAGTCTTAAGGTCTGGGGGTTTGGGGTATAGAGTGCATTTCATACCGTTCTTGGGTCTTGTAGAGCTAGAAGTCATCTGTAGTAACGATTGGGCTGCTTAAGATATAGGAGAGTCAAGATGAGCCATGATTTTGGGGTCTGAGGTCCAGCACAAGATTTCTGAAAAGCAGCACCTTCCTAATCCTGGAGATGGACCCCGACAATCTGGGTTGCTGTTAAGGAACTTAAATTAAGTTACCTTAATGGGTATATATAGTACATAATAGGGCTTCCCCAATATAGTAACTTAATTTAAGTTCCTTAACAGCAACCCAGCAATTTCGTCGTAGTTGTAGATCCCATAGATCCCTACCATTGATACTAAGCATCCTGCATGACCCGAGCCTCAGTATACCATGGCACCTAAATTCCCAAGGGTCTGCGGACTTAGGGTCACGCAGGATGGTCAGTATACCGTAGCGGCTTTGTAGAAGTTTCGCCTGCTTTGGAGGGTTGCCCTGTTGAATAGAGGGGGTTCTCGGAATGTTGATTAGGGGCCTCTGTGGTATGTGCGCGTGTATAGCGGCTCTTGTACTGTTACGAAATCATTGACCCTTGCATGTCTTTGAAACCTGGAAGTTATGTTCGAAGTCGACTCTCAAGCCCAAGTGCCACCTAGATGATCCATCATAACTGGAGAAGTCCTCACTGAGGATCTTCGGCACTGGCATCTTCATCTTCAAGACGTTCCCCTTCTTCGGCTACTACTTCGGTTCGCAATCCCAGCTCACCCGGTTTCGGGTTTAGAATTTAGCGATTAGGGTTGAGGGTTTATGTGCTTTGTAGTTCGGACGGAGTTTGGGATACTATTGCTTCCTGAAGCGTCCAAACATCTCAGTTACTGCCAGCCACGGAAGTCTATCCTCTCGAGCCTAGACTTTGAAGCTTTCAGGCACAGAAATGGGAGTTTATCAAAAGTATTGTTATAGAATCCTTGATAGGACTACTGTTGTAGCATCCTTTCTAGGACTACTGTCATAGAATCCTTGATACGGACGCCTGTTATACAATCCTTGAGAGGGACTTCCACAATCTCCTTCTAACCCCAAGATATCCCTTGGTGTCCCTGGAGGCACCCTTCTTTGATAAGTTCCCAGCTGGGAAGGCCATTTCGCAAGTCATTCTTAGTTCTCAAGGAAGGCCCAGAAGTTTCGAAACACAAAACCCCGGGCCACAGAATTAAGTTCTAACATCTGAATGCCGTGTTTTAAAGGGTGGGCTGTAGGGAATCCGCACGCAGTTGAAAGGAGGAAGCATATGGTAGTTTCCATAAATATGGGGGGCCCTAATATAGATCCCCCAACACTACTTTCCTTATTATCGGGACCCCCACAATGGTACCCCTAATTTTGGGAAACTCCCATACGTACAGCTGGGTGCCGAGAGTTTCAGCTTGTTGTGGCTGGCCCTGAGACCAAGACTTACTAGTGGCGATCAAGGAATGAAGGAATGGGCTAGTCGGCATACGACAGTGCACGGGATAATGCATAGAGACTACTCTAGGGATCCATTCCTCTATTGCAGGGTTGTCCAGAAATAGTTTAAGAATCCTGCTCCCCATAGCTTCGCTTCCATATTGCAGTCCGGATAGTTGGGAAGAATCTTCCTGAGCATGAACATGACAACTGCAAGTATTGATTCGCGAAACGTTTCTGAAGTCTAGTACCCCACACGGTGCCTTCCCAGACCGCTCTCCTTCCAGAAGGGGTCTCTATGAGCTTCCATGTTAGTGTGGAGAGGGTAACCAGTACAACAGTAAAGCTTGCATTCTGTAGGGCTGGAAGAGGTGAGCGAGGCCCTTGACCAAGGAACATCCTAAATCATATTCGGGTGCAGGTACTATTTCGGGTAGTACTTGTTTAACGAACATCTGAAGGAGTACCCTACGCCCTAAACTCTGCTGGCAGTTTGCACTGACCAGGTGTCAAGGTCTTCGGAACTTCCATGCAGCTTGGCGAACTTCACGACGTGCAGGGTCCAGGAATTTTGTGCATCTTCCTGATTTCAGAAGGTGTGATCAACGTGGTCTAGCACGGCAAGAACTAGACTCTACCTAACTTACCTTTGGCTAGCTAGGAATGAAGGAGTGGATCCTTACAAGAATCCCTATATAACCCCATTATAGTAGATTCCATGTTCTTTTCCATTTCTTCATTCCCAGCTAACCAAAGGCCATTTAATAGACGAGAACCCAGCAAGTTGAAGGAGACGTCCACGTTTGACTTCTAATCTGGACGCTCAGATTTGGTGTAGGGTTTACGGTTTAGGGGATATTTCCAGACAAACGGTCCCACTTAGATGCCCCCAAATAAAGGGATGGATCCTTATTGTAGGCACTCTCAAAAAATGGATAAACGTGGCAAGGAGCTGTGTCGCAATGAGCAAACTGTAGAGCAGTTGAGGTGTCTTTAGTCTGTAATCCATTTCGGGGTTCTTCAAAAGGTTCCCGATGTAATTGGTAAGGGACCCTTACAGTCCCTACAAATCCCGTAGGGTTTCTGAGGGTCTCTTAGGGGCACCTTATTTTGAGAAACTGCCATTGTGATAGCAGGTCCATCCGTCAGCATGGATGCATTTCCAGCCTGCCCCAGTTTACGGTCTAGGGGTTCTAGGGCATAATGGAAAAGACAATGGAAGCTACTATGCTGGGGTTATATCGGGGTTATTTTGGGATATATAGTAGAAGTAGTGATCCCCCCCAGTTGTAGGATCTGTTTACCTCCATGTACAGGGTGACTGCAACCCAATCATAACTGGTACCTCTAAGCCAGCTATAACCTATAGCCTATAACCTATCACTGGACTTGGGGCTTAGAAGTAGGGTTTAGGGTTCAGGGTTAAGTGCACATGTCATTGCATTTTGATTGCCCTGAATCTCCAAGTAGGAGTTGGCAGCGTCAGAGGCAGAGTAACCCGCACTCATAGTTGGAAAGCTCATAGGTAGCTACGAGTGTCGTCTTGAGTTGGAGACCAAAGTTTGGAAGCTGCTCAATCATGCATGTGTACTACCCAGCGGCTTTGATGTCATGTGGCAAGCTACATCCAGATTGCAAGATTAGCTAGGTATAGGCGGTATAGGGATTAGGTTTTTGGGCCGTAAGCCCTGACTTTAAAGGGTCACAGTAGACTTACGGTACAGCTCTACACGGCGTATAGGCCTAAGCAGATTAACATGACACAGACCATTCTCTGTCGTCTAGCTAGCAGAAGTCTTCCAGGAGCAGTTACCGCCCCTGCCTCGAAACCATCGCCCCCGTAAAAATCAGATGATCGGGACAAAATTACTCCCTTCAATGGCCTGCTCCTTTCTTGTAGGTGGTGCTGGACCATGTGGCATATCCTGAACCGGTTCATTGCCAAGCTTCTCAGCGGCAAGAGTGACTTCAGGGGTGTGGCATTGCACATGCGCAATGCCCGAGGTTTATGTGGTCCCTGCGGGCTTGAGGCTTTAGGGTTTGATTTGAGAGTCCTTGTTGGCAAGATCCTCATTCGCTTCGGTAGCAGGCGAGGCATGTTTATACATACATATATATATATATACATATATATGTGTGTGAAGCTCCTAAACCCGGAGCCCTGAACCCTCAACCCTGTTTAGTGTTTTCAACAACCCCGCTTGGATTTGGGCTATCAGAAGGTTGGGAGTTGACGATTTGGGTTAGCGTTTGTGGAAGCTCATCGAACTACGAGATTAAGAGGGGGGAGCTTTGCAAAATCAAGCTGCCTTGTTGTATGTTTCTGTTTTGAGGCCCATCTTCTATCATCCCCTAAACCCTAAACCCTAAACCTGTCAGGGAGGCATCCTACGGATTACATGGAGGATTGGTCAACATTTTGGCTCGCTTATTCGGGTTACATTGGGTTTAGGGTTTAGGGTTTAGGGCTTAGGGTTTAGGGTTTAAGGGTATAATATACAGTTTTATAGGGAATATAGGGCATAATTATGGGGTTACATCGGGAATATAGGGTATAAGGGGGACCTAAACAGGAACAAGTACTTTGACAACCTACCGCACGTAGATCGGAAGTTGAGATTAGGTCTTTCCCGCTCATCAGTTTTCTTGGGGGTCCAGCCCCAAGACCTAGAACTCCAAGCTGGGTTGTCATTGCATCACGTGTTTCTTTTCAGGTATAAACTTTCTAATGGTTCTCCCCACACGATCCATAGCTAACGTA
>CAJNIZ010042666.1:31154-50916 GCA_905231905.1 Symbiodinium pilosum
GGGTGGGGGGGGGTCTGACGGCCAACCAACTAAAGGATTCAAATATTTTCCCTTGTTCGCTTCACAAGGACCCTACATACCCATACCCCCATACCTAAAATATTCATCATGACCTCTGCATGAGAACTTTTTGGTGTTCTCCTCAACCCCTAAAACCCAAACTCTAAANNAAACCACTAAACCCCAAACTCTAAACCCCTAAACCCCAAACTCTAAACCCTAAACCCCTAAACCCCTAAACCCTTTTGGTGTTCTCTTTGACAGGATGACTTGTCGGAGAGGGCCCAGAAGCAGCTGCAAGCCATCGCCGCCTTCGAGGCCGGCGGCAGTCATATGAGCTATGGTCTAAACTCTTTGAAAGGGGGTTATGTAGGGTTTAGGGTTTACATTTTAGGTTTAGAGGGTTTAGGGTTGAGTTTCAGGATTTAGGGTTTAGGGTCTAAACTCCTGAAAGGGGGGTTAGATAGGGGAGTAGTATAGGGACTATTAACGGCGATGCTAGGACTTTAGACAATGGCTCATCTGAGAAGTTGGTTAGAGTTTTACAGCATCAGGTTTGACATGAAGTTTTAATTTCTTTTCCCCTTAATGCTTATGGAATCCCTATAGAGCCGTAAGAAATTGATGTACAGGGCCGCCAAAGCTACCTTAGCTCAGGGCTTGCGGTTTAGGTTTCGGGTTTTTCAAAATGGTTGTTGTATCAACACCTCCTTAAGCTTATGAAAAGCGCGTCGTAGTCAAAGCTCCAGAACGGTGTTAATTATCCAGACCCTACATCCCTAAACCCTAAACCCTATATACCCTCCCCCACTCCCCCTTAAGCACCAGTAGGTTATAAAAGGTTTTGCAGGTTGATCTTGACATTTCCTGGAGACGCTATAGTAAGCCCCTTCCGTAAAAGCTGCGCGCACTGTTGCTCCATCCAGCATCTTGCACCAGTTAGGGTACCGAAAGTACTGCGAAAACCCACTTGTAGTCTAACCTCCATTTAGGGAAGCCTTTAGTGTAATCTTCATTTTGGGTTTAGGGTGGCATCTATAGAGCCTAATGGTAACGGTGCAAGGGATCCAGGATCAGTAGGTTACAAAGGCGCAGTTAAGGGTTGACATAGGGGGCCCCTTTGGTAGTTCAGTATAGTCCCTAATATGTCTCCTTATAGGAACTCATGTCCCTTAATTCTTGGGGAAAAACTGGCTGTAGCTCTTATCTCAGATCACCAAGCGTAAGGGCTGAAGGGGTTTCAGGGGCTCTGTGCGCAAAATTCCTTGGGGGGCTGAGGGTCTGGAAATGTGATGGTGTGAAGAGATTTTTGGGTTGTCAAGGGGTTCCAGCCATGCTCCAGGAAACACCTGAACAACTATAGTCCTCCTTAAGTAGATAGAATATGGCTTTGGGTATATTAAGATAAGATCCCCATATACGCCATATTCTATCTACTTAAGGGGGAATATAAACCCTAGACAGTTTGACTGGGAGTTAAGGTGGTTGGGTTAAGGGTATGTAAGGCAACTAGGGCACCTCACGGGGATACCTGCGTATTCTGCTTGCGGCATAGGGTCTCCAAAATAGAGGGCTCCAATTTACACCCCAACATACCGAAATCTTTATTGCAAGTAGTCCTAAAAAGGGACATTCAAATTCTTGGAAACCCCATGTGACTTTGGTCATTGGCAATCTTTTCAACTGCCTCTATCCGGCTGGGTCGGTAGGGTTTCATTTCCATCCGGTAGGAACGGTCAAGTGATATTTGATCATTGAGGCTGTCGAGGGGTTGGTAGGCATATATGAGGCTTAGGAATTGGCTTCATAGTCCCACATGTGCAAGAAAGCGTTCATAGTCCCACATAACTACTATCATAGATTGCGTTGGTGTTTTGTAATATGTCATCCTAAGCACGAACCCGCCATACAACCCTAATATACCCACCTAGCATGCCGGCCCACCAAGCTCTATCTTTTGGGCTTCAGGAAAGAACCGCTGCTCCTTTCAAACCAGAGGCAATGAAGATACCCTGAAGCACACCCTAGCCTTCCTTCGGACGATATTGCGTCGTTTGGGGCTCTTCTGATTGTCAGAACCCCCAAACAGGTAAGCTGCTTTGGGGTATAGTTCCTTTTGAGCAGACAGAATATGGAATTGCCCAATATCACAATAAGACTATGCTTTAAAATGACCCCCCACCCTGTAATAGTTGTATATTAGGAATTTAAGAGGACCCTCATATACACCTTATTATTCTTCATAGCCACTATCACTGCGTAGGGGGTCCACCTTAATTATGCCGCATACCCTAAACCCTAAACCCTAAACCGTTATACTCAGGGACTCCTGGGCAGTCCGTTTCTGGACATATAACCCGGTTTAGGGTCTAGGGTTTAGGGCTTAGGGTAACAAACCCCAAAGGATCTACGTAGGAGCCCGCGAGCAAGTTCTGGGATGTAGGCATTATCTTTGATGCTAGCAAACTACGACATCTGTTCCCCATCTGTAGGGTCTAGTAGCCCATATGTTGGCTAATTCGGCTTTCCTGGAAAATTGTTTGCCTTAGCTTTTGAATTCTTAGTGTCCTAAAGTGATAAGGAATATCAAGTTGTAGCTGTGTAATTATATCCTAACCAAAAGCCGGCTTCCAGGTCGGAAAACCCTAAACCCTAAGCCCCAAGCCCTTGGGGGGCGTGTGAGGCTGGCATGGGCTCGGCCATGCAAGATCTGGTGGTTCGCGAGGCGCGGTGATAAGAACCAATATTTGAGCCATAGTCTGAACTTCTAGTATCCCCCTTCTTAACCCCTAGTATAGGTTTTAGGGTCTAAACTCCTAGTATCCCCGTTCATAACCGATAAATTATTCCCCTATATAATTCCCAGTACGACCCCATTTAAGGACTCTTAGGCGATAGCTCATATGCAGGGTTTACGGATTAGGCCGGATTGGGATGTAGGGTTGGGTGAGGTGTCATGAGTGCCATATCATGAACCCAATTACCCCCTTTATTAACCTCCTAAGTTCCCTGTACCCCCCTCATAATCCCTTCCACTTAACATATAACCCCCAACACGGTTTAGGGTTGCGGGTTTCGGAATGTTTCCAACCATTGTGTACGCTAGATTCTTGGGAATTTTATTGGGGAGTCTTTGTTTTATGTCTAGGAAGGGGTCTTTAGTCTTTAGGGTCCATTAGATTTGAGGTCGTGTTGTAGGCCTGCAACCACCCTTTTCCAAGAAACCAATGCTTTTTCGTAAAAATCCTTTCCGCGCACTTACGGGAACGGGTTGGTATGGACGAGATCCGAGATAGGGAGGATGAAATGAACTATAGTCTAAACTCCTTTAAGGGCTTACATCAGGGATTCAAACCCTAAACCCTAAACTAGGGGTTATTAGGGGGGCTACTAGGAGTGTAGACCCTAAACCCTAAACCCTAAAGGGATACTAGGAGTGTAGACCCTAAACCCTCAACCCTCAACTCTAAACTAGGGGTTATTGAGGGGGATACTAGGAGTTTAGACAATGGATCACATGAGAATTTCATGGATTTCTCGCCCCGTGGAGTGAGGCGCCAGCTGCATCGCGATTTCGCTCAGAGAGAGTGTGTGAGATAGGGAGTGTGTGTGTGTGTGTGTGCGTGTGCCTGAAGATTTGAGTGGCAGGCTATTACTATTACTACTATCATTGTTTCTGTTTTTAGTATTACTAATTATTACTACTAACTATTATTACTAGTTATTATTATTGCTACTACCATTTTTTCGATGATGAAAGATAGGAACACTGTTGGTGAGATGGGGTACGTACTGTCTTTGACTGTAGCCGCTGTACTCCATTCTCGAGTCATTACTTTGGTGGACCCCCCCCCCCACCCTGTAATAGTGGCTATAAGGGACAGTAAGGATTATATTAGGGTCCTTATATTCCTATTATACCACTATTATAGGGTGGGGGGTCCTCCTAAGTCATTGCAAGCTTCCTCCAGTACCCATCCTCGCCTGTTTCGCAGAGGCTGCTGCTTCGTTCAAGGAGAAGTTCCCTACTGATAAGGGGATGCAGAACAAGGCCCTGGCAGCCCTATATAGGGTTTAGGGTTTAGGGTTTAGGGTAGGGTATATAGGGGTAATATAAGGATTATATAGGGATAATGGAAAAGAAAATGGAAACTACTATTTAGGGATTATAGGGGATATACTAATATATTGTAATTTGTCAAACCCTAAAACCACAAGAACATCATTGGGAGTATCACAGGGGCTCGGATGGGTCTTGATTCTGTCATTCCCTGTATCAGCGACTCTAATCTGACTGGTTCTGGACTCCCTAAAGTGTATACACTGGTATCGGAGAGCTCCGCTGATGACAAGTGTTTGCTTGTGGGCTTGGTTCCGTCCCTGGGGTTTGCGGTGTCTGGGTTTAGACGTTCATGCGCATCATGGGTTCCCGTTTAGGGTTTAGGGTCACTTGGTATCAAAAAAGGCAGGGGGCACTTATAGGGACGATGGGGATAGAAGGGGAGGATCAAGGGGCGTGTTGAGATGTCCCCGCCTGAGTATGGAGGAATTCAGGGATGCTCAAGGGATGAGGCATTAACCCTAAACTCTAAACCCTATCGAATTTTTATGCAGTCTTTGAAGCAGCTTTTCCCTCAGAACCTGTTAACATGGCCGTGGGTCAACATGAGGGCATACATGGGTGATCAGACCATATGGGTAGCTCCCAAAATTAGGAATTAGGATCCCATTTTGGTACCCGTAAGTATCAGGTGCCGTAATAAGATCTAAAACCACAAGGGGCCCAAAATTTGGATAACAACCCATATACTTCCCTATTCGGACCGGAAGAAGGGTAGATCTAGGGGCCTCTCAAGTCTACTAGCTCATCCGATTTTGGAGGTCCTTATGGTACAGACCCATAGCCTCCCAAAATAGGCGAACCCCAGTATGGACTCCAAATACTAGAGCCCTTATTATACACCACAAAATGTGTCACCAGTTTTGGGAGATCGGGTTTCAGAGCCATATAAGCTATACTCTAAACCCCTAGTATCCCCTTAAATATCCCCTTTAGTACTCCCCTATATAATCTCTATATAATCCCGTTTAAGGAGTTTAGACTAGAGCCATATGACTTTGCAATGTTTCTGGGGTGGACCTCGGGTTATCTTGTCAGCCGCCCTTCAGCAAGAGTGGTCGAATAGGAAGATATATGAGCTATAGTCTAAACTCCTTAAAGGGGGTTCTATAGGGCATTATATAGAGGACTACTATGTGGGTTATTAAGGGGGATGCTAGGAGTTTAGATTATAGCTCGTATAGAGCCCGTACTATAACAATTGCGAATTTCTGTCGTGGTGTCACTGTGAGTGGATGAGGACCTGGCCAAATGTAGAGGTGGGAGCTGAATTCAAGACAATACTGTTGATATTCCTGCATGACCTTCGCAAACTACAGCACCATAATTCCCAAGGTTTGAGGTACTTAGGGTCATGCAGGAGTTTTGCTATCCACCATAGTCTACTACTTGGGACGTAGCATGGGAGGGTGTAGCATTGAGCTTTGACACGCCCTAGTTGTTGAACTTAACCCTCGGGCCTCCATCTGCCGGGTTTCCAAAACTTGCGGGGTCCCGGTCCCTTCTCTGGAGTCCCTAAGTTTAGGGTTCAGGGGTATAGTCCCCCTTTAAGTAGATAGAATATGGCTTTGGGTTTATATTGAGATCCCCCATATACCCCACATTCTATCTACTTAATTAAGGGGGACTACATACATATGGGCCCCATTGCTGGACTTGCCGACCTGCAGCGCGGAGCACTTGTTTTCAAACCCTCAACACTTCTCCACAGGCCCAGGACACCCTGAGCCCAGAACCCTGAACCCTTAACCTTCTGACTTTGAATCAACCACTAGGCTTTCGCAGCTGCTGTGAAGTCCCTGTCGGGTGAGACAGTGGGCGCGGCGGAGGACGGTAATCTGTAACCCCACCCTCGCTCATTTAGTTCAGGGACTAGGGCTTTAAGGGGTTCGGGGCTATGGGTTCGGGATTTATGGAGGCTAGAAGGGTGGTACAGATTAGGCCAATCCCCCTAAAGTGATAGCCCCTAAATATGGAGTTAATAGGGCCTTCATGTACCCTTTACAGGAGGGTCAGGGGGACTTAACATGACTTAGCAAGTAGGTTAATAACCCCTAGAACCGATATAGTAACCCTAGTTATCCCCCTTATTAGCGTACTTACTAAGACCCCTGACCCTCCAAGTACTGGGTGGGGGCTTGACCTAAGGTACAGAGCTTAGGGATTTTGGGGATTGACACCTCATCAGGGTGAGGGCCTTCAATCTCAGAACAGACAGAAAGGGTATATAGGGATACACATAGGGATTTATGGGGTTATGTAGCTGTTATATACGGGGTCTATACTGGGCTGTATAGGGGGTTATATATGGATAATGTAAAAACAACATAGTAACGACTTTTTCGGGTTTATCTAACTTGGATACGTTAGCTTCTTTGATTTAATTTTTGAACGGGAGGTCGTTTTACTGTTTTACTACGAGTTTCAGGGTGTTTTAACTACAGATTAAGGAGGATGGTGCCCTTCATGGTTTCTAAGCATATCTTTCTTTCCGTAGGGCTTCGGGCGGTATTGGGGTATGCAGCGGCCCGCATGCCTGTTTAAACTTAGAACGGGTGTCTCGAACCCTTGTAGATGGTCTGCAGAGGGGCACACTCCTATTTCAAGGTAGCCAGAATCCTGTACGGTGACGTGTCTTGTCATAAGTGCCGACTTCACTTTGTATCATACAACCCAATACGTGGCTTAAAGCTGATCCTTTTTTGAATAGTGCTGGGGGTACCGTGACCCAAGCTAAACTCTGAAGCCTAAACCCCAAATCTTCCTTTCAAAAGACGGTAGTGTTAATAGGGCCCCTTTGGGGCTTCATGTAGCCACCCGCCGAGTGTCCACATGAGGGGGCTCCAACATGGGTGGTCCTTTGAAGGGGTTACATAGCGTTGTGTTTGGATGTGTAGGGATACAGATGGTTTTCCTGCCAAAAGCCTTGTATACCTTACCCCACTCAGAAGTAGGGCTACAATTGCAGGGTTACCAAGTCCCAGGAACCAGGAAGTATTTTGCCATGCCCACTCCATCTGAGCATTACACTATAGCACTAGACCCTCCTCCTGATAGCAATTCCTGCCTCTCAAAGAGATCTGTACTATGCCATGAACCCTAACCCCCCAAGCCCAGGTATTCACAAATTGTATAAGGCGATGTTAAAACAGAAGCTCGCACCGCAATAACTCGCACAGATTCGCACCAAACTCGGGGACTTAGTAGGCAGCATAATAAGGGGGTTAGCTGGGGCTTTTAAATGGCTTATAGGGGTTATAGGTATACTTAGTCACGAAGTCTCCCTTATCCTCGAAGTAATCCCTGACACTTATCTCACGGCACCTTTTAAGGAAAGAGTTGGTGGACAGAAGCAGGGCCCCATTATTGGCAACAGATCCCAAACGACAAGAACCTTAACCCTAACTGCCCTAACTGCATGCGATAGTTTCCATAAACAAGGGGACCCTAATACACACCCCAAAACATTACACTCCTAAGTATAGGGACTCCCAACAAGGTACCTCTAAGTTTGAGAAACCCCGACGTACATCCGTTAATCAATTGTACTTTGAGCAGGATCCAGTGGCCTCCCACTTTGCGGATGCCTTCAAGTCTCTCCAGGATGGGTTCATGGGGTTTAGGCTATTTAGGGGTCTTAGTTTAGGTTTGAGGACTACCGTGGGCCAAGTACGCGCCCCCGCCCAAGCTGAAAAGGCCAAATGAGCTTTCTTAAGCCCTAAGAGTCCCCAAGCACTAAACCCTTTTGAAAGGGGAGGCCGCAGACTGGGGGTCTAATAGCAGCCAAATGATGGGTGTGTCTTAGGCTTTAGGGTCAGGCTTTCGAGTATGGACTCTAGAGCGAAGAGAGTGTAGATTCTGGGGCCTAACTTGGGGCCTAGGGCCTAGGGTTTAGAGAATGTTTGCGGTTCTTTGGGAGCAGTTAAGGTCTCAAGGGAGTATATGGCAGTTTCCATACATCGAGAGACCCCACTATAGGCCTCAAAATAGTGGAATCCTTAATATGGGAATCCCCAAAAAATACTTTTAATGTTGGGAACTAAACCCATACGCTTGGGTCTTTACCACGTCCTGATGGCTGTCTTCAAAAGGCAGATGGTCACCTGCATAGGAGGCCTACTCCTAAACCCTAAACCCTAAACCCTAAACCTTAAACCAAAACCTTTGGTGTCTATGCGTAGCCACAGTGGCATGACCTGCCGCTGAAATATGTGGGGGTGAAGCGTAAGGCCGGATTCAGAGAAGCAGAGATTCTGATAGGGTTTAGGGTTTAGGGTTTTTGATGGATTTTAGTCCAGGGCATTGTGGAATCTCCATGGTGTTCAAGACATATAGCCAATGTAGAAATTGTGGCTGTGCCGCATGCCGGAGATTTTTGTAATTGGTAGAACACGGGTCCTCGTTTTGGGGTTTCTATCAGTACGCGGATCTCTAGTTGAACAGCATTCTAGGCATACCACCTGACCTAAGCTAATCTCTAAGCCCCCATAAACCCTGAATTCCCCTGTGGTCCAGCTCCGTGTCGTTTCCGTGCTCGCGCATGGGGGTCCAGCAAAAATTGTAATTATGGCCCCAACATTTCCAAACCTGGCAAGTCCATTCTTCAGGTACAATTGGAGGATTCCGGGAAAATGTAGAACCACAGGAAGGTGTGTTTCTCCCGTTTACAGGGGGGAAAACCTGATTTTGGACACCTGCATAATGAGGGGGTTTTAGTAACCCTGACCCCTAAAGCTGGGACCCTATCATACTCATACTGTTGATACGAAAAATCCTGCATGACCTGAGTATACTATAGTACCCTGATTCCCAAGGTTTAGGGTACCTAAGGTCATGCAGGTTTTTAGTATCCACCGTATGACAGTTGTAGGGTCCTTACTATAGGGGTCCATGTAAACTGAAATCATGTCATTATTACATATCAGCTTGCCTGCATATGGGCTGCTGGCTGTGGACTGCACCCAGGGTTCCAGATTTGAACATATTGCCAGCTCGAACAGACTCGGTGAACACTAAGCCCAAAGCCAAAGTCTGACGAATACCTAAGCAAAAACCCTACACGGTAGTTTCCATAAAGAGGAACATAGACCCCAAGATATTGACCCCCACAAGGTACCCCTAGGTTTGGGAACCCCCCCTGCTTCCAAATCCCAAATCTGACTTCAAGCTAGTCCGTTGTTTTGATTTCTTACAAATCTGTTGAGGGTGATGCGGGGCTGCATATTTGACCTCCCGAGTCGATAGTAGTAGCCCACTATCAAATGAAAACTGGAAGACGACATGGAAACTGTGGTTGTGTAGGGCTTCAGCTTAGAGTTCATGCGAAAACCCAAAAGCAATAGGACCCTCCCCCCTCCACAGAGCACACGTCTGTGTGAGCCCATACAACCTCATAGTCCGACGGGGGAGATTGGGTGCTGCAGGGAGTGGACCTCGCAACGGCAAAGGCGTGCCGGACAGTCCTTCATTAGAATATACTCGAGTATACTATGATACATTAGAATAAGTATTATAAGATGCCATAATATACTAGAGTATACTATAACTCATTATGATGCACTATACTCTGGTATAATGTATCATAATCTACCCTAACGGATGATAAAGGGGTTTCTGAACCTTTGGGACCACTTCGGGGACTTATCATACATGTGTTGGTGTATGCTATAGGGGCCTAAATCGGCTCAGGGTTTGTTACGGTGTTATAGCATGCGGTACTTTAGGTAGACCTGTTAATGATATGGGTAGTTACTTAAGCCTTTCGATTTTCACAAAACCTATCCTGCTGGGGCTTCAGGTAAGATTGCGTTTGAGTTTTTTCACGTTGCAGATTTTTTTTTTGGGTGGGGGGAGGGTTCGAGTTGGTCATGCCTCGTAAGTATACCTATCTTCTCACACTTCATGCTTTTGAAGGAGGCCTTAGGGTTTATGTTTATGTGCAACATCGTTAGTGTGACTTAGGGCTTGCATGCAGGGGCTGCGTCTATGCAGTAATACAGAAGCTTGAAAATTCATGAACATTATTCCCTACCCAAGGCACCAACATTGCATTCCTACAAGCGTTTCCATTTCGTTTTCCATCCACTTGATTCTTCACTATTCTCATAGTTAGGCATCTGCAGCACTTAGTGAATGAGATGGTCCCGGGAGTTGGATGGTTTATACACCAGTTGGGCATTCCCTGCAAAAACGGGTCTTCTCTTTATAGATTCCTTCCATTCTTTGCCTAGGGATGCGAAAAAGGACTCCCCTCGTCTTTGGAAATTCCCAAACTTGAGCTGGCCTTCAGATGTTCTTGTTGAGCATCTGTACTGGTGCTCTTATTTGCAAAGCGATAAACCTCAACCGAATGTAGACTGTTATGTCGGCTGGGTCGCGGATGCATTTGGGATCCATGTCCGAAATCCTTCAAACCGCTGCTTTGTATATAATATAGCATGATGGCAAGCCCTCCCCAGTCCTGATTTGAGTGTGCGGTCTTCCCGTTCCAGTTAGATCCATGTAAGACAGTTCTTTTAAAGGCAGCAGCCCTCACAACGAGTTTAGAGGGCTTCAAGCTCTCAAGTTTCAAGGGCCAAATCTGTCGGTCTTCGTCTTTCCTCTACCAGAGAGACTTGCCCTCATACTGGAGATTATACAGACCCTAAACCCTAAACCAACTAGCCCCCTATCTGCTGTCGAACAGGCGGTTCGCAGTCAATGGAGAAATGGATCAATACAACAGAGATGGTTCTATAGGGCTGTTTTGGGGACTATGTCGTCGTAGGGGGTTATATTGGGTAATAGGGGATTATACAGGATCTAGTCGCTTTTCAACATATTGTTTTCCTCAACGCTGAACACCCTAACCCTAAATCCTAAACCCTTTGCCCTGCACCCTAGACCAGTAACCCTAAAGCCCAAACACTTAACCCCACACCCCAAACCCTTCGCCCTTAACCCTAAACCCTTAACCCCAAACCCCTAAAGAATTGCGAGGCGGATGCCAAGGGGTCTTTGGCCGAACGAGTGGCCTTCGCGCAGCAGGCCAAGGAGAAGGAGTTCCAGGACTCCCGTGCCACACCTTTGGGACCAGGGGGTATAAGGGTTAAGGGTTTAGGGTTCAGGGTTTAGGGTTTAGGGGGATAGGTGGATATAGGGGGGATATGTAGGAACATAGGGGAAAATAGGCGGATACATGGGGGATATGGGGGATGTAGAAACATGGAATCTACTCTACTGCTACTTGGGCTTGGGGCTGATAGATTTCAAGGGAGTTGGGTTTAGGTTTGGCTATTCTAATGGAGAAGCCCTAAACCCTAAACCAACCCTAAACCCAGTAAATGGAAAAGACATTGGAACATGAAACGGGAAATTGGTTTATTGGAAGAATTTCCGATAGCATGGCTCAGGAATCCTGGTGTGATTCTAGTATTGGGTTTGGGGTTTAGGGTTAAGGGTTTAGGGTTTAGCGGGTAAGGGTGCCCCCCAAAAACCTCAAGATTACAGTGGTGATTATTTTGGACCCTGCATTACCTACTGTCACTTAAGGGGACAATGCAGGGGAAATGGAAGTTTCTACATTCAGGGGTTCAGAGCTTTCGGGTTTCAGGGCTTAAGGGTTTAAGGTTATGGCTTAAGGATTTAGGTGCCCCAACTTCTAGAGGGGGAGTGGAGAAGTGAATATGCGGACAAGTATAGGGGGATCGTGCTTGAGATCCACTCCCCCATTCCCCTTAAGCACCCCAAACCCTTAAGCCATATACCCTAAGGCCCTAAGCCCTAAGCAGTATTGTAGTTTCGATTTGCTTTTCCCCTCCTACTCGAGCACCAATAAGACTGCCGTCAAAGAAATTTAGGATGAACTGTGGTTTTTAGGGATCTTTGGGAGTACGTACTGAAAATCAACAAGAGGATTTTGGGTACCCTGTGACTATCACGAGACTCTTAAGAGTCCGCATGTTAGAGGTTGGGTTTTCCAAATCCTCTGAAAGTCTTATTCGAAAAGACGGAGGGGTCTCATGCCCACAAGGTCTGGGTTTTGATTCTGATCTGAGGGTATTACTGGGTTGCTGTTAGTAAAGATTACATGAAAGGGTCTCTTCAAGCCTTTGGGAGGGGTCTAGGGGAGGATAGTAGAGGAACCCATGATAATTTCATTTAGAACACACAAACCTAAACCCTAAACTCTATACCCGAAACTCTAAACCGCAGGAGACCTTCATGGTGTCTGCCAAGGAGGCAGAGGAGGTTAAGTCTTTGGCCAGCAAAGCCAAGAGTGGCAAGGACAGGGGGTTTAGGGTTTTTTCGGTTGTGTAGGGATGGGGTCGTCTAGGTGTTATATAGGGACACATAGGGTTTAATATGTTAGGGGCGATCTAGGGGGCATACAGGGATATATAGGGGCCAAAAAAAGGACATAGCAGAGTTATGTATGGATTTTTCGGAAGAGTTGAGGACCAAATGCAAGAGCAATTGGAAAACGACCTGAACCCTAAACCCCAAACCAATGGGATGGCTTTCAGGATTCATTGTGTTTAGGGTCTAGTTTAGGGTTTAAGATGATAGGATGGGGGGCTAGGGCATAGGGCTTAAGGGGACCTAAACTTCCAAAACCTAAAGCCCTAAACCTTTATTGTACTTGCTAAACTTCAGGTTACCCACCGTGGTGCAGAATTTCCTTGATTTACAGACTGGAATAGGGATTGGCTTCGGGGAAGGCACGGCGCGTAGGGGGTGTTGTAGGGATTTTGTAGCGGGTTTAGGGTTAAGTGTTTCGGGTTTAGGGGTTGAGGGGCTCGAGTTATGGGACCGGCTGTCTGAGTCTCAGTGGACCTGGGACTGAGGCGTTGAGCTCGGGTTTTTTTATAGCGTGGGCTCAAGTTTCGTAGCTTGGGCCTTAGGTTGGCGACAAGGGAGTTTCCGCTTAATAGGCTCTCACACTATCCGTTTGTAACCCCTCTTCTGAGAAGCTCTCATGCTCCGAAACCCCTTTAACGCCTATAATTCCAGTTTTCGTTGAATTTTCATGCTGTGTTCTTGCCGATTCTCCGCTATCGGGGTAATATCCTTGCATATCCTTACGTAGCCTCCACATCATCCTGGTACAATCCTTTTTTCTCCCTACACAAACTTCAACCCTTAATCCTAAACCCCATCCCTATTTGAATCCCATGTAAACCCCATATAAACCATATATAAACCCTATATAACTCGTATATAAGCCCCTATACAACCCCTATACAACCCCTATGAACCTTTACATGTGGCCCTTTTTCTTGGCAGGTCGGGGTCTTAGGTTCCACCATTTTCTTTTCCATTTGATCTTCCATTATTGGAAAATCTTATCCCACGTAACCCTTGTATGATCCTATATAGCTTACAAAACCCCATGCGTCCCCGTGTCCCGTATATTTTAAACCCGAATTACTAAACCCTAAGCCCTGAACCGTATAGGACTACGACTTCTCGAAGCTTCCCGCAGATGCGCTCCAGCGCCTAGAGGTGTGGATTCTGCGGTTTAGGGTTTAGGATTTAGGGTGAACGGATGAGGGTTTCATGTAGGGGGCATAAGTAGTTGCCAATAGGTTATATAGGGATCATGTAGGGACTATGCATGAAGGGATTACGCTGGGATAATATAGCGTTGAGGGATATTACCCACAACATTGAAGGATCAAATCGGACAGAACATGGAAGATGAAATGGAAACTGGGACTATTTCAGGTGCATGGGGCAAGTCACCAGAACTATGGTCTAGATTCCTTCTATGATAACGGTATAAGTTACCTCAGATAGACATCAACATAAGTTCTCAATAGTATTTAGGCTCCTTCAGCAACCAACCCTGGGTCAACTTGAGCATGGTTTTAGATATCTAACATATCAACAGCCCCACGCGCATATGTGTACATATATATATATATAGACATACATTTTAATACATTTATATACGCATACACATACATACACATACATACACATACATACGCATACATACTCATACATACACATACATTTTAATAGTATTGCAATGAGGAACCAGAATGAACTACGTGTGGCCAACTTTCAGAGTGTGCCAGGCAGACTCCAAATTACCATGATACGTTTTTTTTTTTTTAATAAAGGTGTTAGGGTTTAGAGTTTAGGGGTTGAGGGTTTAGGGTTTAGGGGTGTAGGGAAGTACCATAATCCTTTTGATAGGGCCCCCCCAAAACGGTACCCCTGAATTGGGGAAACCTCCATGCTGAGAAGCCCCCCTGTACCTTTCTCACGAAAACTATGTAAGCCATCATCTGGGAGTTTCTCAAAACAGTGGTTATAGGGGGGGGGCTCCACAGGGATTATGTCGAAAATTTCCCGTATTTGCATCGCGCACGCAACTACCCCAGCCTACCTCAAGCTTGCTTGCATGCAATTTCTGTCAAGTTGGCCTGGGCACAGTTGTTTGCAAGTTTTGTTTGCCAGCGTTGCAGTTAGGGGGTCCCAAGTTTTTGTTGACTTCTTTCCGCATGAAAGTGGTTGCATGCATTTGGCTGAGGTGAAACGGTCGTGTCAAACTGTCACTGATGAGTATTGATTAATGTCAGCTGTGGGTCAAACGTGGTTTCATTTAAGCATTGGCCGTTGGATCACGACCCTGCTAAACCAGGGTCCAACAACAGCTGGCTCAGCTTAAGATGCTGGGATTGAGGACTCCTAGAGATGTTAGGAATCCACATATACACTATATATATATATATATGTTTACATGTGTATACATATCTATGGGGTTTGCGGGTGTATTCTTATGGCTGGGGGCACCCGAAAGGTTTCTAGAGGAAACATATGGGAGTTTTCGGGGTGTTGTGAGCTGAGGGCTGGGCTCCCCGATTATGGCCTTTCCGCGTGCAATGATGTTGGGTGCAGGGGTATAGGGTGTGCATAGGGATTTAGGGCCTTGGGGTTCTGAACTTCTGGTGTCTAGGATGCAGACGTCTAAGATTCACCAGCTTACGTGCCTCGAGGGTGCGTACTGGTTCTCACTATTGCTTTCAATGCGTAAGCCGGTGCTGTTACAACTCGTAGGTATGCTTCAGTACCATTACAGGGGCTCTTACCACGTTAGCCTGTAATGACCAACTTGGCGGCTATGACATGAGTTCAGCCCGCATCCTGTAGGAGTTAGATAGCAACTGCATTATATCTCTTTGTAGCCTATGATATTGTATAACCCCATTACAGACTGTTTCTGGGGGGCAGGTCCCAGGTTGTAACCTTGTCTCTTAGCATCGCGGTTGGGAAACCGCTTCATCCGGACGACAAACCCCATCCCTGCCGCACCTCGCCCGTTTAACGGTTTAGGGCCCAGGGGTTCACAAGTTCCTATACAGCTTATGGACTGCTGATTCAGGTCGCCGGTGTAGAGATTCGCAAGGCTTGTGAACAACTTTTCACAACCAGCAAATCTTGTTTGGAAGTCCGTATTGAAACCTGACTCATTACTGCGTTTCCGAAAAACAGATGAACAAACGAATGTGAGGGATGTAGGGAACTTCTGACCGTCTTCCCAGTCTTGGGAATCCATGTATGCTGTCGACGCTAACCATTTGTCTGAACTGAGCCCCTGCACCTTCAACCCTGAACCATGAACCCTGAAACCTGAAGGCTCTCTACACCAGCATCAACGCCAAGGCAGGGCAAAAGCCATTTATGTGCAACTAATAACAACCTCATAGCCCTTCTCATGAATGCAAATCCTCCTCAATGGTGGAAGGAAGAAGGGTTCGAATAATTTATCACAACTCCCACGTGGGCCCCAACAAAGGAATCATGTTCATCTGGCCCCTCATTGACCAGAAGCCCCTACAATCTGAAACAACTCGCGCAGGCCTACGACGGCCCTACATACTTTATACCCTCACTCAAACTAGCATGGAAACCTATACAGACCCCCTTTTTTTCCGACTATTGAGTTTGTAAGGCATTTTTGAGGTACCTTGCTTGTGCATGCCACGCCGGCTTGCTTCAGCCTGCACAATACTGAGACCCTGCTTAGGGTTTAGCATGGTTTAGGGCTTGGTGAACCCTAGCGCCGATCCCTAAACTCAGAACCTCCAACAACAATTGCTCATGGTCTAAACTCCCCTTAGTACCCTATACTACCCTATATTGTATCCCTATTTTAGAGGTGTCCATTTTCTTTTCCACCAACCCTTTTTTCACCCCTATATATTATACCCAACAACCAAAACCTGGAAACTTCTGATGGGTCTCAACCTCCACTTCAGTCATTCAAAAAACAACAGACTTGAGCACCGCGCCCGCAAAATGTCCCCCTCCTAGCAGTAAACACCCGCACAACCCCACCCCCTCATTATGAATATCCGGTATGCTATGGCTTATAGATTTTTTTCATCAGGCGGCGGTTGGTGTTGGTTATTATGCTGAAGGGATGATTCCCTAAACCCTAAACCCTGCGCGTGTGGTGCCTGGAAAGAGTGCCTGAAGCATCTGAAAGGATGAAGGACGGAGGAACATGCAGTTTCCTGAACTTCTGTGCTTTCCGTGTGAAGAACTGCTAGTTTCCTAGCTCAGCAACAGAGCATGAAAGAACTCCTCGACCCTAATCCCTAAACCTTAAACCCCAAACCCTAGTCCCTAAACCTCGAACCTTAAACCCTAATCCCTAAACCCTAAACAACACAACGCAACCCTGCAAAGGCCATCATAGGATCCTCTAGTGCATATTGTGGTTTAGGGTTTAGGGTCAAAGTTTAGGGTTTGGCGTTACGGCTTAGGGTGTAGGGTCCCACCCCCTATGCACCCAACTGTCAGCCGCATTTTAGGGACCCCATGACTCGATCTGATAATCCCCATATGCCATGGAGAGCCATCCTAAAGTCAAAGCTCAAACAATATACCCTATACCTTCATGTAATCCTATACCCTAAAGACCCCCCCCCCCCTCTGAACCCTAAACTCAGAATCTCACCTCCATGGGAGGTTGAAACCCTTAACCCTAAACCCTATTCAAGACCCACGCCTCCACGCCAGTTTGTGACCCTAAACTCAAACCCTAAACCCTAAACCCTAAACCCTTTGCAGGTGGGCTATTCGTTGCCTGACTCCCTGGGCTCCAAGCCTATTGCCACCACAAACGACAGCACCGCCAACTCCTATGTTGACAAGGTCCCGGGCTTTCTGATGTGGTTATGGGTTTAGGGTTTAGGTTTAGGGTTTGGTTATGGGTTCCCCTACTACCCTCCTCTACACCCCTCCCAGGTTCCTGCTTAATTTGGGTTACTTACGGGGCACAAGGCTTAATTAAGTTCAACTAAGGGGAAACCAGGGGGGTAGTATAGAGGCCTTGAGGTGGGGTTGCGGGGATTAGGATTTAGGTTTCAGTGTTTAGGGGTTGGGGGTCGGGTGTAAGGGGGGATATGAAGGACTAAGGAAGCTTGAATTGGTGTCCCCTATCTTGTCCTTCTTGAGCTACCCCAAGCCTCCCTACTCCCCCCACAACTCATGAGACTTCGGCTTTTGGCACAGGAGCATATAGTTATGTAGAGGGTAAATAGGCTTTAGGGCAAACATTTTAGGGTCTCTGTTCTGGGTCAAGAGATTGAGGTTCAGGGACTGCGGTTTGTGCATAGGCTCATGAAGCTGAACCCTCGAACCCTAAACCCGGCCCTAAACCAGGCCCTAAGCCCTAAACCCTAGACCCTACGTTTGAGGCTGGAGGTTTGTGCTCTTATGCTCGTGACACCTAGGCCTGCCTGATATGGCGAAAAGGCGCAAGGTATAAGAACAGTTTGCCGCCCCATGTTTTGCAGGAATGAACATCTTTAGCGCTGGGATTTCTAGGTTTTCAGTTGGTTCCCTTGACGAGAACAAGCGATCGAGGGAGTAGGGATTTACGGTCTAAGATTTAGTATGGAGGTCGGGGGTCTGTTAAATGAAGCTCTGAAACCCAAAGCCCAATCTTCATTAAAGAAGGGTAAGTCCCCACAAGGTTGCTATGCCACAATCCCAACGAACATGACGTAGTCACCTAAACCCTGAACCCTAAACCGCGTTTCTGGGTTCTTGTGAGTTGGGGCTTGTAGGAACATCGTTGACACTATGAGTTGCGTGTCCTTTGGTTAGAGCAGAGCGTCTTATATCGCAAAGCTTATGTGGTCCCTAAGGCGACGCCTGCACAGCTCCTCAGCACTCTTGCAGACATTCTTAAACAGTTCGAGTGCAATCCCTGCTCGGTCGAACGTAGTGTGAGGATGCTGAGTTTCCATGATCCCATGTGTACTCTAGTCTAATCTCCTTGAAGGGTGTCATATAGGAGATTTTATAGGGTTTATTATGGGTGATACTTGGAGTTTAGGCTATGGCTCATGTAGCAGCTGTGATGCCTTCGAAACATGGGACTTTCAAGATGCGCTGAGGATCCCTTGGGCTTCCTGCACAGCACCAGTAACCTCACCGTGATCTTCACTCAACTTCTAGGGCATAAAGCAGTTCATACTGGGTTAAATGACTTAGATGCCTGGCCTGACCTGTGGAAACAACATATGATGTAATCCCTGCATATGTCTTGTAAGATCCTCTTGTATTGCCCTGGAGTTTCCTGCAAAGCTCTCATGGGAGTTTCTCAAAGTGTCTCCTATTCATGTGGAGGGACACCCATAATTGCATCGTTTTCTTTATACAACCCTAGGCTCCCTATGGCAACCCTTGTCGATAGTCTTCAAACTACAAGTCCCAAAACCCTATCTGAAATGCCCTGCTAACCAAATTCCAATGTGGGGGTTTCCCAAAATTAGGGGTAGCCTTTTGGGGGTTACCAGAATTAGGATTATGGCATTTAGGGGGTCTGTATTGGGGTCCCCCTATGAAAGGGAAACTATGATTTTTTTGTGGGTCCAAGTGCCCAATAGTCACAAACTTGGTCACAACTTGTACCATCCACAATTTCCACTACCCGAATCCCGAGTGCTCTCTTTTGGTGTACTTGGACTCCAAACCTTAAGCCCTATCTATCTCTCTGTTTACATAAATGTACACATACATCCTCATAAATCCGTACAGCACGTTTTATGAGACCCTTATTGGGTACTTGCAACCTTAGGAGGCCATGGGTTTAAGGACATGGTTTAGGGCCAAACCCTACACCCCAAACCCTAAACCCTAGTTTTCTGTACTCTAAGCCCCAAACCTGGAGCCCCCAACCCCAAACCCTAAACCCTCAACCCTAAACCCTCAACCCTAAACCCCAAACCCTGAACCCTAAACCCTAAACCTGAAACCCTGAGGCTCCCTCCCCTGTTACCAGATGAGTAGAATTTATTTGGGAATACTATGGTACCCAATATAGAGTAAGATTATATCCTCCTTTTGGGGTATAGTATTTTATATAAGGAATATAATCTTACTGGGGTCAACCACCAAAAAAAAACGCTACTCAGGTGAACGCTCAGCTCGAGACCGCCGCCGCCAAGCTGCGTGATGCGCGGCTGAAGGCTTTCGTGCAGGCCTTCTAAGCTCCTCGGAAGCAAGAGACAGGGTTGAGGGTTTAGGGTTTAGGGTTTAGGGTTCAGGATTTAGGGTTCAGGGTTGTCTAGAAGAGGTTGATGAAGGCAGAGCTGGACCGTCGGAACAGGGAGTAGCACAGATTCAGATTTTTTTCGT
>CAJNIZ010042666.1:51016-61878 GCA_905231905.1 Symbiodinium pilosum
GGGGGGGGGGGGGGGGGGGGGGGGGGGGGGGGGGGGGGCCGGGTTTAGGATGGTTTAGGGTATTGGGTTTAGGGTTTAGGGGTTTAGGGTTTAGATTTTTGGGGTTTAGGGTCCAGGATTTAAGGTTTAGGCTTTAGGGTTTAGGATTTAGGGTCTAGGTACCCCAGTGGTACCCTTTTCCCCCTTTTGATCTGGGGGTCTCCTCATTAAAGCTGAATGTTAGGAAAAAGGGTACCCTTATTATTAAGGGGCTACTGGGGAACCTAGGAGTAGTAATTACAGTCTGGTTATATAGGGGATTATAGAAGGTGTAAGGGTTTAGGGCCGAGGTTTTCGGGTAATGTTAGGATTCGTAAGAGTGATAGCAACAGCAACAGTAATGAGAATACTAGTTCTAGGACTAGGGCTAGTATTGCAGGCCGTGTAAGCTCCTGGGAGGCAGTACCTGCTAATAGTCTAACCTGCTTTATGGGGGATTATATAGGGGAGTATTATAGGGCTTATTAAGGGGGATGCGAGGAGTTTAGACTATAGCTCATATAGCCCTAAACTCTAAACCCTGAACCATAAGAGCTATGAGAGTACTTCTAGGCATGATAGCAAGAAAGGTAGCTGCAGAATAATCGTATAGTAGGAATGAGAGGAATAATGGTAACAACATCTCGTAAAAGTAAGAAGAGTTACCCTCATTTATGGAAACTACCATATAAGTAACCTCTGTTACCACAATTTGCATTTCATTGTCCATTTTCTTTTCCATTTTCTTCTCCGTTGTCGGGGAAATATGCCCCCTTATGTAACCCTTACACAAGCCTGTATGGCATTAGAAAACCCGGAAACTACCATTTATTGGGAGTATTTACTATTCAGGGGATTCCAAGAAGCAGCATGCGCATCAACCTAAACCCTAAACCCTCAACCCTGAACCCTAAACCCTAAACCCTGAACCCTAAACCTTAAACCCTAAACCCTGAACCCTCAGGTGAAGTCCAAGCGGATTTTTTCAGACGCTGCAGATGAAGCTTGGCTCACGGTGTAGGGTTGAGGGCTTTAGATTTTGTAGGTTTAGGGTTTATAGCATGTAGGATGTATGAGCTTCAGGATTTCAGTGGTACGCGAGAGTTCTGCATCCTTTTCCAGTTGGGCTTCTCGTTATGGGGCTCTTCACAAACTTTCGGTACGTATGTGGATGACGGGCAAGGGTATAAGAAGGGATACCCAAATCCTAACCCACTTTGTTGATTTTTTTGTGGCTTGTGCAACGGCTTATAGCCCTGGGTTCATTACGAGGAAGGGCTTAGGTGCTGCGAGATCATTGTTTCTGGTTAGGGTTTAGGGTTTGGGGTTTAGGGTTTAGGGTTTAGATCATTGTTTTTGAGGTTCAGTTGAAAGCGTCGGCTTTGTTGAAAGACGTTGCAGTGCCATGAGTTTGAAGGTATGACTACTGTGTGTTTATGACTATCACTGTTGCTAGTCTTATGGCTACCGTTGTTCGTATTAGTACTGGTACTACTATTCCTCCTGCCACCATAGTTTCCATTTTCTTTTCCATTATCCCTGCACCCTGAATCCTAAACAGTAGTTTCCGTTTTATGTTCCATTATCCCCATACTACCCCAATATTACCCGAATGGGTACCACCATTGTTCTTGTTATCGCTGCTCAGATGCAGGGCACTCCGTCAAACATGCTAGTATCCCTATACCAATACTGCTTCAATTGTGGAGGTTTTGCGGTAGCTTAAAGGCTTGTACCAAGAGTAGGTAAGATGATGGACCCGCAAACAATACAAGGAGCCGTGTTATTCTTCCTACTGTTGAGGTTCAGATAGTCTGAAGCACATTTGCTGTCACCTGCATGCTGCTACAACTGCCATGGCTGTCACTGGGAATCCACGGAGCCTGGATTAAACCCTCCTCCAATGGCGCAGTTTCATGCGTGTAGTTTTAACTAGCTCACGTACTTGAAGGCCGCCAACAAAGGGGCCCTGTTTCCCGAGAAAAGCTGACGTCCAATCTGTGCAGTGACCCTAAACCCTAAACCCTAAACCCTGAGCCCTGAATCCTAACCCTTAAACCCTGGACCCTAAACACTAAATCCAAAATCCCAGACCCGAACCTTAAATCTTCGACCCCAAACCCTAAGCCCTAAAACACAGGCCCAAGGGATGCTGAACATTTTCTGCAGATGTGTAAAGATATTACTGGGTTGCTGTTAAGGAACTTAAATTAAGTTACCATAATGGGTATATATAGTACATAATAGGGTTTCCCCAATATAGAAACTCAATTTAAGTTCCTCAACAGCAACCCAGTAATGGAGAGCCAAATGAACAACAACATGGAAACTACTACTTGTTTAGGGTGTAGGGTTTGTTGCATAAAGATATTGCCTTCAATAATGGAAAGCCACATGGAAAAGAACATGGAAGATGACATGGAAACATTAGGTCCCTCTGGAAGAGTGGTAGTATATGTATTACATAGGGATGTGTGGAGATATTACCCACAACAGTGGAGGACCAAAGGGAACATGAAAGGGAAATTGGAAGTATATGCTGGTTCATAGGGAACGGGGATGTTCTGTCCTCTATAAAACCTTACACCCCCAAACCTTAAACCGCAACCGCATGTCTTCAGGGGATCACAGAAAAAGCAGGTTCAGGGGGTCTACATGAGCTACGAGCGATGTTCCGCTTGCCAAGGGACCATTACGAGTGGACATAGATTAGTGCAGCCCCTGGGATATGCTCTATCAGGAACCCATGTCCATTAGTCATATGTGAAATCCTGTTGAGTCCTCTTATAACACTAATATAACCCCGAAATATAACCCCAAAATATAACCCAAATATACCTCCAATATAACTCCAATATAATCCCAATATAATCCCAATATAATCCCAATATAGTCCCAATATAACTACCCCAATATGACTACCCCAATATAATCCCAATATATTCCCAATACTCATGGTAGCTCACATCTTGAACCTGTAGCCTCGCTGTCCTCCACAGGTCGAACCTTTGTCCCATCAGGCCAAATTCCCAACGGAGTTTCCAGAGCTGGGTTTAGGGTTTAGGGTTCAGGGTTTTGTCCAATCTTGAGCACCTGAATCCTGAAGAGCTGCCACAGCCCACAACCTTGAAATGGGGCCCCAAGCATCCTACACTCTGAAACTCCAAACTCGAAATCCCAAGCCCAGGTGTATGATTGCTTTAACGATGACGAGAAGTGCTGCAAACCGAAGGAACTGAGACTAGCTGCACTTCACTGCTTGCTAGGAGCCGCCCTAGACGTTAAGATGAAGAAGCTCTAGTTTTCAGATTCTGGAAGCAGCATAAGCGGACTTCAGCTTGATATAGCAGAGCATCCACATAGGTCCTGGTTAGGTAGAGATCTTGTTCATGGAGACTTGAGGACCTTGACCGAAGAGCATTTGGGTCTTACCAAGTCGGAAAGCTTCAGACCCCAAAACAGAAGATAGGGATGGTGTAGGGATATTACAGGGGATATATAGGGGTTATATTGGGGTAGTGAAAACAACATGGAAACTACTATTTAGCACTGTACGAAAAGGATTAGGGGGGCGGAGAGTAGTATCGCTTTTTGATGAGATGTTTCGCCCTCGCCGGATCTATTCAATCGCCATGTTTGCTACAAGAGCATCCTTTATTGCTGATCTCTTTCGCAATAAAAAAAGGTGTTTGCAGAGCTGAAAGCGCGTGAATCTCAGCTTGCAGCGTAGATTCAATATAAGTGCTTCTCAAAATGATCACTACTATGTAAGCCAGATTGCTGACCCTTGAATCCCTTTATAACCCCTATATATCCGAAGGGTCCATAGGGGTATCTTGCTTTGAGAAAGGTCTAGCCCTGGGGGGGCCCCTTTCCTGCCCAAAACGTAAGGTTTCAGGGCTTAGGGTCTAGGAATTAGGATTTAGGGTTTAGGGTTTGGGGCCATGAAAACCACCCTTCATCCCCTAAATGAAATGCGTACCCATGCAAGTACCATCTTGTATTTGGGGACCATAGATAGCAAGGCTTTATTCTGCTTGTGGTTGTTGAGTCTCCAACGAGGAGTGTACTCGTACTTGGTTCCACCACCAAGAAACCCTAAACCCTTCACGTCCTTAGACCCTGAATACTCGAATCATCCCAAACCCTAAGCCCCAGACCCTAAAACTCCAGGGACACCTATGGGGTCGGCTAGGAAGCCCTTTGGAGCTTTGAGCGTGGCGCCAGAGTTTTTGTATGGGAGATTCGCCAAAATGAATCCCCAAAACTCCAAAGGGTAATCCGTTTTTTTTAGTTCCTCATGTTGTGCTGAGTTCTGTGTTCAAGGACTACCCTTTCGAGTTGTGATGTTTGACAGAGCCCCTCTTATGTTTCCAAGTAGACCCCTCCAATGTCGTAGGGCTGCTTGTTTGGGATTTTTTGAGAAGCAGCGCCCCAAACCCTTGGACCCTACATCCTAAACGCTTGACCCAATCCAATGTTTTAGGGTTTCTTTTTTGGGAGTTTCTCGAAAACGGTGGACTTGTCACGTAAGCCCAACGTTCTGGTCCACGTGATTCATTTGATTCTTCGTTATTTGGAGAATATCCCTTAACCCTAAGCCCTATAACATCCATATATAACCCTATAGGTGAATCCGTCGTCAAACGCAAAATGTTGGAATGCGGTTGTCTTAGTGATGGGGAATGCAGGATTCCCAGAAAGCCCTGTACCCTTTCATTAAAGAATATACCTAGGCCCTCCTCCTACCCTCTATTAGGACCTAAGTACTCACTACTAGGGACCATATGTCCCCAATTAAGGGGTACAAGGAGGGTCCTAGTATATAATCCCAGTTTCCATTTCATTTTCCATTTTCTTTTCCATTTGATGCTCCATTATAGTAGGTATATACCCTATATATCCCTTTAAAGGGACCTAGGGTTTCCATTTTCTTTTCCATATAATGTGCCCTCAGAACTAGCAGAAGTCGACTTTGAAGTGCCTGCCAATTGGAAGGTTGAGCCAATCCACGAGGTTGCCCTTGGGGTTTTAGGGTTCAGGGTTTTAGGGTTTAGGGTTTAGGGTTCAGGGTTTAGGGTTCAGGGTTTAGGGTCTAATGCTTCTAGCTCCACAACTTCAAGTGCAGTCTAAGGCTTTGCAAATGAGAGTTCCCCAACATAACTGCTACATTCCCAAATCTGGGCCCCAAAATCTTCTTATAACCCCACCCGGTCTTTTTCTTTAGCATCGCCAGCTACTCCCGCATCTCATTCAAGTAGTCCTTTGTTTCTGGGCTACTAGAGCCACCTTATAAAGCAATGTTATATCATCCTTGTGAGTGGTATATTCCGCATGAATGTACCTTTACATGGTTCAGAAAGACGCTGCTCGCTTGGGAAGCCAGTGGGATGCACTGACCTCGACCGTCTTTTTTTTATTGGGGTGCGATGTTGCGTTGGATGTCGGAGCCTAAAGAATGTTCCTCAGCAGGCATTTTACTGCTATATTGATATTGCAGCCTTTTTGCTTTTGATTTTTTTTGTTGGAGGGGGGGGGGGGCAAAACGTTGAAACAGACATCTTCATTTGTGCTCCCTCAAGCTCGAGGGCTACGGGGATTGATCGAAGGTGGGAAGATCCTGCTAGGACACCAAAACCCAATCAACATGGAGGGAGAAAATAATAACAATAATAATAGTAGTAATAATAACAATAATAATAGTAATAACAATAACAATAATACTAATAACAATAATAATGCTAACAATACTAATAACAATAATAATAACAATAATAATAATAGTTAGCCTACAGCTCTTGATGTAAGCAGGTGCACCAGTATATGGTAGACGATGCCTACGTGGAACTTGGCCGTGTTGCGGCTCAGAGGACACGTGGGGGAAGCGACAAACACAAGCCGCAGACGAGGAGCCTAAAGCCCGCTGCTAGTTGCCCTTGGCAAGACCCCAGAGTCCTTATCTGCAAAGGAAATGAGCCATACACCTGTACACCACCATAGCATTCCCCAGTTTCAATTTCATGTTCTGACTTCTTTCTCATCTGATTCTTAATTCTTGGGGTTACGCATGCCCAAACCGAGCCCGCAAGTCTGACGTCTTTTTTGGGGGTCAGGTTTTTTTGGTTTTGGGTTCAGGGTATCTTACAAACCACACCCAGGCACCCACACACTTGAGGCAGCATCACCCCGGGTGTGCATGGGCAAGACATGGGCGGGCCTGCTGTTAGTCACCTAAAACTTTGGTGCTTGGAGAAGGCAGGCTACACCTCCAGCTGAAGAAGTTTGTGTAGGTTTATAGGGGTCAGGGAATGGGGAAGTAAAAGGAAAAGAGCACGAAATGTCCTCAGGAACTCGGGTTCTGCATGCCTTGAATGTATGATTGCAGATTTTGTGGTCCAACTTTAGCCCTGAACCTTAAACCCTAAACCCTAAACCTTAAACCCTAAACCCTATTTATGAATACTTGAACTAGACCTTAAGGTGACATAGCTAGGCATTTAGGCTCCTACATTAGGAACTTGGGGTTTTAGTCCGTGGGCTGCAGACTATGGATCAGCTAAAGCCAAAGCCCTGAAGACCAAATACACCTACAAAGCCTTAGGGCCCCGAATTGGTTTAGGGTCTTAGAGGTTTAGGGTTTAGAGTTTAGGGTTCAAATTTTTAAGGTCCCAGTCTTTAAAATCCGACCCCAAACCCGTACATGAGCGATAGTCTAGACTCCTAGTATCTGCATGAATAAGCCTTATATAATACTCCCAATAGCATCCCTCATCTAACCCCTTTAAAGAGTTCTTTAGACCCTAGACCCTAACGCTAAACCCTATCTAGCCCTGAACCCTGTGCCTTATACAACTCCCTTTAATGAGTTTAGACGAAAGCTCACATAATTGGAATCCCGCCCAAACCCTAGACAGCACAGTCAGGGCAGAGCAACAGATGGAGTTCAGGGTTTAGGATTTAGGTTTTAAGGTTTAGGATTTAGGATTTATGTTTTAAGGTTTAGGGTTTAGGATTTAGTTTTTGAGGTTTAGGGTTTAGGCTTCAAGGTTTAGGGTTTAGGGAGAGGGTTGCATGATGAGGGTATGCTTTCGGCCCAAAATGCGTTTAGGGATGAAGGGTGCATGGGGCATGGGTGAAAGGTAGATACGGAAGGGATTTCATGCGGGACAAAGTTGAATGTAGTTGAAGTCTGTAGTATAGTTTGGTTGTACCAGAACAGCAAGAGAGATGTGGAGAAGGATGCCTTTAGCATTAGCTCAAGAAGGACCCAGCTAAGGGCCTCAGATTTCGAGTGGCCTGGGGCCCTTGTTCGTCTCTTTTTGGGGGGCTGTGGATGTAGGGAGCCCAGTACCCCTCAATTAAGAGAATGTACGCTAATTCATCGGAGGTAACTTAGGAGTATCGGGGTCTCTTGGGAGCTGGCGCCAAAATCTGAATAAGTGCCCGATCAAGGCTACATGGTCCTTGGCAGGGAGTTGAGGATAGCTGCCCTTATCTCATCCACTACAGTGTTCATTTTAATGCATTCCCGCACTCCCAGAGAAGCATCAGGAAGAAACCTTAAACCCTAAAGCCCTAGACCCTGCACACTTTTTCTGAGGTGCCGGTTCGAGCTTCAAGATTTGTATGTTTGTCTACATATGTAAATAGCACGAAGCCGAGGGCTCTCAAGAGGTAGTCCATATTGGGGTTCGGAGGGACCGATGGGGGTCCATTTAGCGGGAAAATGGGGATTTCTTAAGATGCGTTCATACACATACAAATGTGCATGTATATGCAGGTGTATATCGATACTTATGTATATATGAATATGCATATTGTTTTTTTATATGTGCATGTATGTGTATATATATATATATACTTACTTAGCGAGAGAGAGAGGGACTCGTTCCTTTGTTTTATTATGAAGGGTACGGCCAAAAATGAGAAGTCCTTTGCCACGGCCGTTCTCAACTCGAAGTCGAGTATCCTCGAAACGGACTTCGTGTACATCAAAGACACTCTGCCGGGCATCCTTCATGGATTTCCCCGTTGGCGGGCCTGATGCGGTCGGGCTCCCTGAACGGATTTCTTCGAGAAGTCGGTCGCGCTGACTTGTCGGACACGGAGGGAGAGAAATGGAAAGGACGTGCAAGCAAGTGGGGGCAGCTGCCGGTCAACATGGTCGTGCACCCCCAATATATACCTTATTATAACATAGTAGTCTCCATTTTCTTTTCCATTATCCCTATAAACCCCTATGTTACCCCTATATAACCCCCATATATTACCCCTATAAACCCCAATATTAACCCAGGGGACAATGCTGCGCGCCTCCGGTGTGGAGCTCAGCTCCGCGGTGGTGGAGCGACGATTTCAGCAACGGTCCGGGACATTTGCGAGGTTTTGGAGCTGTGGAAACTGGGCTTACCTAGGGTTTAGGGTTTAGGGTTTAGGGTTTAGGGTTTAGGGAGTACCCTCTATAGACCCTAAGTATCCCCAAATAGAAGCTACATAGCCACTGTTTCAGGGTACTTGGGGGTTCTAGGTACTCATGCCCATCACTATACCTGCAGCGAGCCCATGAGTACCCCAAACCCTAAACCCTAAAACCTAAACCCTAAAACCCCAAACCCCATTTACCCGTATGCGTTCCTGTAGTTTCTGCAGCGCGCGGCAGCTTTTTTTTTGCAGGTTTGGGCTCCCACACCGGGTTTTAGGGTTTTGGGGTTTTAGGATTTTAGGGTTTTAGGGTTTAGGGTTTAGGGTTTTGAGGTTTGGGATTACAGTTGGATAATATTCACATGATACTTATATATATATATATTGGATAATATTCACATGATACTTATATATAGCCCTTAATATTACCCCTATTATAGGCTGTTACTGGTGGGGGCGGTACCCAAGGTTTAGGGTTTAGGGGACAAAGGCTTCTGAACCTTGAGCCACTGAACTGGGGAATCTTGCAGCATCCAACGCCCATAGATTTCACCTCCCCCTCCAATTCCTCTAAATCCTTCATTAACCTTCAACCCCAAAACCCTAAATCCAAAGTCCTAAACTTTAAGCCCTCAATGCTAAACCCTAAATCCAAAGTCCTAAACTCTAAGCCCTCAATGCTAAACCCTAGATTCAGAGGCCGCTCTCGAGACTATCGATTCCAGGCCTTCGCCTGGCCAGGAGTCGAGACCTGGATTTAAGGGTTTTAGGGTTTAGGGTTTAGGGTTTAGGGTTTTCGGGTTTTAGGGTTTAGGGTTTAGGTTTTAGGGTTTATAGGGTTTAGGGTTTAGGGTTGAAGGGTTTTCGGGTTTAGGGTTGAGGATGTAGAGTTTAAGGTTTAGGGGTACAGGGGGTTCAGGGGGTTTAGAGGCTTAGGGTCAGGATGTAGGGTTTGGGGTGCAGCATCTGAAGTTCAAGCATTTTCCTTGCAAAGCAGCTTCTTCAGGTGACGGACAAATACCCACCCGCCCATCAAGTCTGACCACATCTCGAATATATACAAAACACACACATAATCCTAAACGCTAAACACCAACTCCTAAACGCTAAGTCCTAAACCCACCCTGAAGCCCAAACCTTGAAGCCCGAACCGTGAAGCTCCAACGTCACACGCCTCTGAGAGGGCAATAGGGCTGACATGGCTGACCGGGTTGTCTCGAAGGGAGCCTGCAAGGGGCGGGGCTGAGCCTCTGCATGAACAAGAAACATTCCGTCTCAAATTCCGAGGCCCAAACCCCGAAGCTCGAACCTTAAAGCCCGCAACCTACCGCCTGAACCCTACACGACCCGAACCCTAAAGCCTGAAGCCCAAACCCCTGAACCCTTGACCCCAAACCCTAAAGCCTCAACCTTGACGACTAATATACCCCCAATATATACCCTATGATAATATAGTAGTTTCCATTTTCTTTTCCATTATCCCTATATAACCCTTATATTACCCCTATATAACCCCTATAGACCCAATTTGCCCCCTCAGGGATAAGATCTGGCCCTGGCAGGGCCGTCATTTTGACAAGGCATGGCCTTGGACTGACCTTGTCCCATGAAGTCCAGAAGGTTTAAGCAAATAGCTATTGGCATATTAGGCATGTTTAGGGTTTAGGTTTTATATATATATATATGTGTATAGTAGGATAGGTTTAGGGTTGGGGGTTTGGGGTTCCATCGGATAGCCACCCAAAATGGAAACACTTCTAGAAACCAATTATATTGGTTCATTTTTTGGGGGTTGTGGCGTTTAGGGAGCTGAAGAACTGCTAACTACGGACTACACCCTAAATCACATTAGGGATCCCAGTACTATCTAGAGTGTACCTTCGTTTAGGGAGGGAACGAAGCCACCCCACTGATAACGCGCCTTCCCCAAGTTTTGCTTCGAATTTTGCAAGCTAGCAGTCCAATTGGATTTGAACAAGGTCATTCGTTGGAAGAACTAGGCCTGCCAGGAACATTTAATCCCCCACCCCTAGCCCGAATCCCTAAACCCTGACAATCTAAACCTGGGTTTAGGGTTCAGGATAGGGTTTAGGATTCAGGGTTTAGGGTTTGGGATTTAGGGTTTAGGGACTTAGGGATTTAGGGGTTTTGGGATTTACGGTTTAGGGCCTAGGGTTTAGGAACCCTAAACCCTGAGCCCAGAAACTTTCCTGAAGGACACGCCGAGCGCGGGACTTCGCCCGCAGGAGCGGCAGTGGCTGCCCCGGGCTCGTTATGTATATAGGTATATATATATATACATATATATATATACATATACACATATATATATATACACATAGATGTATACATATATGTATAAAAATATATGCTACCCCCCCCCTCCAAAACCTACCTTTTATCAGAAAATCATAGCCTGCGCA
>CAJNIZ010042667.1:7116-22480 GCA_905231905.1 Symbiodinium pilosum
GTAAGTATATAACTATTAGGTACTTGGACCCCGAGGGTTAGGGCTTGAACATGTCATGCTTGGGGCTTAGGATTTAGGGCTAAGGATTTAGGGTTTCGGATTGCGGGTTTAGGATTTAGGGTTTCGGATTTAGGGTTTAGGGTCTAGTGTGGGTGTATTAAATGTATCTAGTTTGTGGCGCATGTACATACGCATTGAGGACGGTGGAATGCAGGTCAGGACACAACACAGAAAAAACCCTGCGGTGTAGCTACTTAAGAAGCATGAGAAGTTGCAATAATCAGGTGCTACAGTATCCGAACCCGAGTGGAACAGCAACAGCAAGGAAAACCCTACATCAAAAGGCTCGGGGCGGCTGCAGATTTCACACAGCAAGGTCCCAACACTAGCCCCAAAGGTCCAAGTACTAAATCATTAGGTACTTGGGAGTTGGGTAAAAGTACTTGTAGTACTTGTAGTACGGGTCTTGGGTAGGTGTATGGTTAAGACAGACTCGGGTCCTTAAGATAGTACTACAATTATAGGCTTTAAGAGTTTAAGGTTTAGGGGCAGTTGTAAGAGCGGCTCTGTGGCAATTACCCTCCTATTCATAGGTATAACCCAGAAAACTGTTAGGTAATGATGCGCTGTACCGAAATCAAGCAGGCCGTACAAACTCTCTGCATGGTCCTGATAGCCCCTTACATCATTCAGGGGAATTATCGAACACCTTTTCATCCCACTGTCCAGCTTCTGAAGGGGAGTCACGTCGCTCCCCAAGTGCAGCACCCTTTCGAAGCGCGATTCCGCCACCGCAAAGGGCACATTGTAGTAGCCTGATGTGGTAGTTTCCCATGGTACTGGGACCCCCAAAACACTATAATCCTTCTTATAGGGACCCCCAAAATATTATAATCCTTATTGCAGGGACCCCAAAAGGGAACCCCTAGTTATGGGAAACCTGCATTTCTAACGGATCGAAAAAACAGTGCAGTACCTGCTTGGGATCCCGAATCGTGGACTAGATCAGTACTAAGTATTACTCATTATTACTAACTACTAAGTATTACTAGTATGTTACTATTGTTGATGTACTCTGGTTACTATTCTTACTACCAGACTACTAGGTCTATTACTATTGTGATTACCAGTATTATTCTTAGGTATAACTTGACCCTGTCGGCCTCAAGCGAAAGTAACACGCACCTCTTGGACCTTTGTCTATCATCAAGTGGGCTTTTGCCTGATCTTTTCTTTACGAGCTGGTCCTTCTGCTATTAGAACTACGCGATACTAGTCGTCACGTTGCGGTAGCTATGCATCTTACTTTAGCATACGAGACGAAAGCGTTAACTATCTAGTATGATCCGGCGGCCTCAACTAGCTCTGGGGAAGGGCTGGTCCCAAATGCAGAGCAGCTTAGCGCAACACTCTTCTGCTCACGTAGGTAAACTTACGTGGCTTCTCACTACCCAAAAGGGTCCATGTAGGTCTATGGTACATAACCAAGGTCCAACGTGGTTCCCATATCATAACTTTGGGGACCAAGTCTATACTATACAACTACATGGACTCCGGGCTTTTTTTGTGACAGTCACTTGCCTATGACTTGCGCTGAGACAGGTGTAGGCTTTGAGCGCAAAAGAAACAACCAACATCGTCCTAGACTCCTCACCCCTGAGTAGGCTTTAGGGTTCAGGGTTTCTACATTCCTGTAGACACCCAACAATGCTCCCACGAACCAACACTCTGAAGCCCATAATTCCTAAAGCCTACAATCTAAACCTTTCCCACAAACCCAACTCTTTCCACCGGAAGTCTAAACCCTGTGAACCCCAAAATCTGAAACTTGTTCAGTCCTAAACCCCAAACCCTGCACCTCAATCCTAACCCCTGTAAATCCTCAACACTAAAGAACCGCAGCTGATCCCTGCGTTCTCTTTAGTAATTTAGAGGGACCTCCATATGGCAGTTTCCCTGTTTAGGGGGACGCCGTATAAACACAAATATAGTCTAATCCTTATTATAGGAACCCCCAAAGAGGTACCCCTAATTTTGGGAAACCCCTAAACCCTAAAACCCTAAAACGCTAAACCCTAAAACCCTAAACCCTAAACCCTGAAACCGAAAACCCTTAAAAACCTTAAACCCCAAAGCCCTAAAACCCTAAACCCTAAACCCTAAAAACCCTAAACAGTAAAATTTTGGGAAACCTCCATATACTCGAAAACCTTCAAACCTGAGAGTACTCCAAGCATGGCCTGAAGCTCCTCTGTGCTGCAGCAGCCTTGAGGGTTTAGGGGTTTAGGGGTTTAGGGGGATTAGGGGTTTAGGGGGATTAGGGTTTAGGGGTTTAGGGGATTAGGGTTGAGGGGGATTAGGGGTTTTGGGGAGTATGGTTTAGAGTTTAGGGTTCAAAAGTTTAGGGTTTAGGGGTTTAGGGGATTAGGGTTGAGGGGGATTCGGGGATTACGGTTTAGGGGTTTAGGGGGATTAGGGTTTAGGGTTTCAGGGGATTAGGGTTTAGGGGTTTAGGGTTTAGGGGGTTAGGGGAGTAGGGTTTAGGGTTTAGGGGATTAGGGGATTAGGGTTTAGGATTTAGGGGTTTAGGGGATTAGGGTTTAGGGGGATTAGGGTTTAGGGTTTCAGGGGATTAGGGATTAGGGTTTAGGGGTTTAGGGGATTAGGGGAGTAGGGTTTAGGGTTCAGAATTTAAACCTATGGGTTGCCAAAGAGACCAGCAGCCCTCAGATTTGTTGCTTGAATTTCGGAATCTCCCCGAAAGTAATCTAAAGATCCCTGATGATAAGCCCAAAACCCTAGCTCCGGTGTGTAAAAGAACGGATACCTGAAAATGAGACTGGTGCATGAGCCTGGGTACTTTTGGGATGGCAAAGGTCCAAGCACTTCTCAACAAGTGTCGGCTTTGACAGTGTGATCCCGGCATCTATTCGCGCTTAGGGACCCGAAGGTTACATGCCGAGTATGTTCTGCGCAAGGTGATAATAAGAAGCTAACAATCTTGTTGGAGAGACCTCACGTTAGTCTGTTTCGACCGACCCGTGAAATCGCGTGTTGCTGTAACCAACAAGTGGGAGACCTGAAATTCGAAACAGTACTCCTGACCACCTATATCCCAAACTCAGACCCTAAACCCCATACCACATCAACCCATTGGCCCTGAAACCGTTTTGTAGACGCCTGAAAAAGAATACCACGCCTATCTCCTAACAATCCTGACGTGTATATGTATACGTATATATGTATATACACATATTACTGTACTATGCCACCAAATCTTTTTGAGATTGCATTAGCTCCACATACAATCTAGTTCCATGTCATGCTCAATGTTGTTTGCCATCTCCGTCTCTAGTAATTATTCTAGCTGACTGCGCACCAACACGCTAAACCCTAATTGCTCCTGAACCTCACATAAGCTCTATACATTCTTAGACATCCCTTCATATCTGATAAATATCCTCTGGATCCTAACCCTCTATCCCCTATGCTACACTACTGCTTGATACCAACAATCTTGCAGGACCCTGGGTAACTTTTACGTTAGGAGTTATGATAACATGGCATATTTAGGTCGTGCAGGATTTCTGGGGTCAACAGTAGTGTCCTCATGGAGCCACGCAGCCGTGTTTCCGCGCCCACAGCCCGCAAGAGGCGCGCAGCCGCGGGCGTCATTTCCTGAGTTTAGGCTTCAGGGTTCACCTGTGAAAAACATTTCAGTTTTGAGACTTAGAGGTTGGGCTTTCGGGCTGGGGGGTTAAGGGTTTTGGAACTGTGTCCCTGCTACCTGTCAGAAGCGCTGATAGGGTCCGCCAGGACACCCCGGAAAACCCTCGCCAGGCTTACTGGCGCTTAAGGGAATGTGGGGGAGTGGATCCTTATCATCTTCTCTATAGAATCCCCCGCAACATACCTCCATCTCAGGGCATTCTCTCTTTACAACATAACTGTTGCAGCAATAGGTACAGCAAATTAAAGTAATAGGAGTTGTAATGGCCCCTTAAAACTCCTTCAAGGACAGTTACTGTAAGGGTGAATGACCCCATCCCCTATCAGTGTCTCTATATTCATTCTCCCCCACACCACAAAATGCGACACTCCCCCAAACTTACATGGAAACCCATATAGCCCCCTTTTATAGGGACTGTAGTCTTCGTAGGTCCCTTTTTGGATTTCCATGTCGTTAGTTTCCCGGAGGGTACATCATAACTACAGGTGCCTAACTATCCTGAAGAGCACTTCAAGGGGGGACCACGCCTTGTGAAAGGGGCTACCAAAAGATGAATCAGGGGGCTGTGAGGCAAAACTAGGGACCTCCTTTATTTCTTACATCTCCACTACTCGTTTAAAGGCTTTTTAGAAAGGAAATTATACAACGCAACCCAAAGGGATGTCCACTTGGAATGAAGGAGTCCATTTTTTCTGTTTTTTCATTGTATTTTGACGAATTTACCTATCATTTCTCGAGTTAGCTAGATATCGAATAAACAAGGAACGAGTCTTGGTTTTGACAGGGGCCCTACGTGATATGTTTTTCAGGGCCCGGATTTCTGATGTTGGTTTGGGGGACGCCGTGTAATATTAGGGGAAGCGACTACTACAGGGGCCTAAATAAAACCAACATCATTTTGAGGGCCATTTGAGGTACCATGGACCATACTTTTATAAGGAATATGGAATCATAATATTGATACTTATTTCGGCCTCTATCTAAGGGCACGTTCGGCCTCATTCTTTAGTTTGGGGGGGGTGCAATTGGATGCATTTAACAGATCTGGCCTTCAAACGGGTGGCTTGCAAAGCTTTCGTAATTCGCAGTGTCTCTGAATCAAGGTCCGTGCCAGGCCCTGAAAGCATGCGCCGGTTGACCACGCTCTTTCAAAGCCGCACATGGTGTAGGGTTTATGCAAAACTGCACAGGGATACAAACAACTTGAGACTTCTCACCCCATGTCTGTATATACTATCTACATTGGGCCCCAAAGTCTTCAAATATGATCTGCATTGGGCTATTTGGAGCCTTTAGGGTCAGGAGATGTATGAAGCATTGTGTGCCCGAGATCTGAAAGCGTTGGCTGTGCAGGCAAGTTTCGCCTGGCAAGTGCCATACTTCCACCTGAGCCCAGAGAGTCCAAGTAGGTATATGGCACATACTTACTGTCCAAAGGGGTTCTAATATCATTACTGTAGGGCCCAAGTAAAAACTCTAAACAAAAAAGCCGCCCAAATTCGTTATACTACATGAGCTATAGTCTACACTCCTAGAATCCCCCTTAATGATCCCTATAATGGTCCCCTATATAAGGCAAGCCTAGGGTCCCCATAGAATCACTTTATACGAGCAGCTTTCTAAGACAGGGCGATATATATATATATATATGTATATTGGGGTTTCAGGGTTCAGGGTTTGGGGTTTGGAGGGTTTGCAAAGGGAGTTGTCGGGGATAGTACCCCCAATAATGGAAAAACACATGGACAAGACAACGGCCAATGAAATGGGCACTGGGCTTATACAGGGGTGTATGTATAGGCTCTCTCTCTCTCTCTCGCTCTGAAGTCTCGCCAATCCAAAATAAGACAAGGTAGAGACACATGTTCTGCGCCTCTTGCAACGTTGGGCTCTCATGTTATCATGTTCCCTAAGGGTCCAAGTACCTAATAATCATCTACTTACCCAAAACCTGTACTACGATTACTATTACCCAAATCCTAAGTACCTAATTATTGGGTACATGGACCCTAAACCCTAAACCCTATATACATATATATATATATCCCCTATAAAGGGACCTAATCCTTGGGTACATGGACCCTTAGGGGTTACAGGACTCGGCCCCCCACCTCTCATCCTTGAACGCGGCCTATTTCCTACGGATGAAAAGGTGGTTAACGGCTCTGGATGATGATTCCTTGAATAATCCTCCCACCCCACATCTCAAAAGTTCTCCTCTTTGTGATATCTGCGCTCTACACTCCTGGGAACTAACATGGAAACCCAAAAGGGGCCCTAGAAAGACTACAGTCCCTCTACAATGGGGCTATATGGGTTTCCATGTTAGTTTGGGGGAGTGTATCCCCTCTGACAGCCCTGCCTTGGCGAAATCTACATTCAATTCCATCCCGTCCTTGCCAATACAGCCCTAAGGGGCCAAGTACCCAATAATTAGGTACTGGGTTTTGGGTAATAGTGATTATAGTACTGGCTTTGGGTAAGTATATGATTATTAGGTACTTGGACCCTTAGGGCAGGAGATCCCTCAGGGGCGAATGTCTCCAGTGTTGTACTACTTGCGGGGAGTCCCAAAAGAATCCATCTTGGACCACAAGGAAAAACCGACACTAGGAGGGTCCAGGTACCTTCTTACAGCCTCCTGTCGGACGAGGCACCGGCAGCTCATTGCCGAAAATTCTCAGCATGGCTATGTTGGCCTCCGGCATATCGTTGAGAAATCCCAGGTTTGAGGTTGGGCTCACTCTAAGGGCCCGCGTACGCATGAAGCGTGGTAGACACTTCAGCCCACAAAAGGTTACTAGTTACTATTTGGGTACTTTGGGGCCCAAGCATGTAGGGCTCTTGCAGGAGGGCTGTTAGGTTGGTTGAAAGTCAGTATCGCGTCCTCATGGTTGGGCCTTGGGGTTCAAGTCAATATGACATGAAATACTCGGTAATACTTTCGGGGAATTCTACATGTAACTAATAAATACACCTCGATTACTAGGTATAACTCCGTAAAAATACTGGTAGTACCGCTGTCTGTTCCCACTTGCTGGGTTGGGCAAAAGTTGTCCACACCCGACATGGTCCTGTCAAAAGGAAGCCCCGACATACAGACCCATGGCAAGTACAAGGCCTAAACACGCTTGTCCCTAAGGGTCCACGTATCCAATAATCTTGTACTTAGGATTTGGGTAATAGTAATTGTAGTGCAGCTTTTGAGTAAGTATATGATTTTTAGATACTTGGACCCTTAGGGTGTCCTGGGTTTAGGATTTAGGGTTTAGTTTTTGGGGTTTGGGTACTTGCATTCATACTGGCAGAGGCCATGCCCCCTAGAGTAGGAACAGGGTTTAGAGTTCAACGGGGTTGCTGACCCAGAAGTTCCAACCCTACCCGTGACCCCAACTTATGAACAGTTTTATGGGTTATACCTACTAATTCAAGGGTAGTTACGATTAAACTTTATGTAATTGGGGTTACAGGTAGAACATACAGCCTAACTTCGGGCCCCGCGCCCAGGTCATGGGCAGCCGCCAGCCACCAGCACAGATTACAATGCCGGTGCCATTCCGCGGCATGGCTTATGGGTTCAGCTAAGTGAGATGGACTTTGACTTGCGCTTTAGGGTTTAGAGTTTAGAGTTCAGGCTGAAAAACGAGCTTCATCAACATTGTGACCTGCTAGAGGCCTCGTCAGTAGCTGAGTACTTGGGATTTCGGTGATACTAAGAACAATTCAGGGCTTAGGGAAGTATATGATGATTGCGCGCCTGGACCCCTGGGTTACAGGAGACATGCATACTTTGTTGGCGCGGGATGTTGTGACAGCCCATGTGACGCGCTTAATTTGTTTCATGGCCATGTTCACCGCTGTTCCTTGCATCTGCTTCTACTGCTACGCTAATTGCTACTGGTACTGCTGTTCGTTTTGGTGTTTGGTACCCTCAACATTGCTACATGTCCTCATTTTTTTGTGGTATGCCAGGTTCCTAGCACAATCAACAGACAACACGGAAGTTTAGGGTTTAGGGCTTCGGCATCGACAGCTACCCACAGAGGTGGGCGCAGTACTGGAGGTCTATTTGAGATACCCTGCACCATAATCATACCAGGAACGTTGCAGCATTTTCTTCATACAACCCCATATCACCCAAGTGTTCAACGTTTTCTCAAGTTCCTTGCCATTTGATTCTTCATTCTTGGAGATAACATCCCTAAAACCTAAACCCCTAAAACCCTAATCCCTAAACTCCTAGACCCCGAACCCTAAACCGTAAAGCCCTAAAGCCCTAAACCCTGAGGCAGTGACCTGGCCCCTACGTTACCCACCAAAACCTTCGCCAAAGAGTCCGCCATAAAATCTCTGAGAAATACAAGCTTGAAATGGTGTATTCCCAAAATTAGAGATACTTTTTGGGGGTCCCTATAATAAGGATTGTAGTATATTGGGGTTTATATTGGGGTCCCTCTATTTAGGGAAACTACCAAATTGTCTCAACAGCTCCACAAATCCAGGGTGGTTGTATGCTTTCTAACGTTTAGGGTTTCAGGTCTAGCGTCTAGGGTTAAGGTAACGTGGGATGTATGGGGCTTATAGTGTGGAAAAGAGAAGGGAAACAACTTTCAGCAAGGGTTTCGGGTACAGCTGGAATGACTCTCATGTCCCCAAAAAAGCGGAACTATACTTTGGTGTCTTTGGCTGCCTTTAACCTTTCTAAAGGTATAGGTTTACTCGAGGTAAGCTGTTCCGTCTTGAGCCAAGATATTGGTGAAGCAGAACAATTATGGCCCGGACTAATCACGACTTTGAAGCCCCTGAGCTCTAAACCCTAAACCGCGTGAGTTAAAAGGACAGGGGGCCGTGGGATCCTGCGGATACGTAAACATGAATTCATATCGGAATAACATGAGACTCCAAGCCCAGAGGGTCCATGTAGGTACGTGGTACATACTTAGGGTCCGAAGGGGCTCCCATATCATTACCTTGGGGAGCAAGTGTATACTATCTACCTGCATGGACCCTTTGGGTCGGATCCCTGTTTAGGGTTTAGGGGATGGCTCTGAAAATTAACACATGAGCGGTTGTCTAAACTCCTAGTATCCCCCTCAGTAACCCCTACAGTAATCCCCGGTCTAATCCCCCATAGAAACCCCCTTCAAGGAGTTTAGACCCTGAACGCTAAACCCTAAAAACAGGGATATAATCCCAAATATAGCCCCCCTTCAAAGGAGTTTAGACTATTGCTCGCATGCAACCCAACATCAGGGTGGAGCTGAGGCTTTGCCTCAGGGGACAACAGCTTTTGGATCTCAAGCCGGGGCTGAGGGTTTAGGGTAGAGGGGTTTAGGGTTTAGGGGTTAAGAGTTTAGGGTTTAGAGGTTTAGGGTTTCCAGCTGGACCTGTTGGGTATATTTGTTGTGTTCTGGTCATGTTGAAGAACATGAGTCACGAGACTTGGTTGTTCAACACTATCCCAATACTATAGTCCCCTTGGCGCTGGAATGAATACAGTGCCTTTAATAGTTTCTTGGAGTGATAATACTATAAATCCGAAAAATCCGAAGGGAGAAGAAGGAACCAGTCGAGGTAGGCCTTGAGGACGTGATCTGATCAAGTTTCTACCCCTAGCCCGAAACCCTCAACCCTAAGCCCCTAAACCCTAAACTCTCCTGACCCTACCTCACCCAAACTTCCTATTGTGAATGGAGGACATCTTTCACCACCTCATGTACCCAAAACCTAGGAGTTACAGTGCTATGTGGTTTAGGGTCCAGGCTTTCTATTTCCTGGCATCCACTGTAGGTCTCACATCAGCCAAGGGACTCCAAATAGGTCGAAGTAGGGTCTGTTTATGGATTTATGGATCCATTGTAGGTATTATTTGTAGACTTACATTCCCTTATACCCCCCTACAGATACCCAGTTTCAATGTCATTTTTCCCTTTGGTTCTCCCTACTGGGGATAATATCTACCCCAGAGGAAAGGCTTCAGAGACATTCCGCTCCCGGGACTTTAGTGCCAAGTCTCATCCGAAACAATGACAACAGGGGGTGTAGGGTTTAGGGTTTAGCAACCGTTTATAGCAGAGCCAGGGCCCTTCCTTTGTCAAGTACCAGAGTTTAGTGGTCATGGTGTCGGGCCCTGTAGATTCCTTGCAGGATGATGGCAAGATGGGTGAGGCCTAGCGTTGTGGTTAGGCAGCTCGAAGAAGACTATGAGGTAGCCCCCCCCCACCCCCAAAACATGCATGTAACCCTAAGGGTCCATGTAGTCAGTAATTAGGTGTGGGTAGTGACTATAGCACGGGTTTTGAGTAAGTATATGATTATTAGGTACTTGGACCCTTAATCCTGAACTCTAAACCCTAAGTCGCCCTACATATCCCCCTTGAAGGGACCTTGTTATCAGGTACTTGGACCCTTAGGGTAAGTAGGCGTTTGGGAGGTGCTGGATACCGAGCTTCGAACCTGGACGTCGCGAAGCACGGCACAAAGCTTGCCGCCATGGCCACCCACAGTCACTATTGAGGGTTTAGGTTTCGGGTTTAGGGTTTAGGGTTTAGTAGATGTGATATAGGGAGATCGGGGTTCTATACGGTTATGAGGGCTAGAAGACACATAGGGTTTTAGTGCCTTAGGGGTCAAAGTACCAAATAATCATATACTTACCCAAAACCCGTACTATAATTGCTATTGCCCAACTCCCAAGTACCGAATTATTTTGTACATGGACCCTTAGGGACGTAGGGTTCTCACTGTTCTGCCTTTAAGGTTTCAGGCTGTTTCGGTTCAGGGTTGAGGGTTCAGAGTTCTTTCCTCGTATCATAAGACATGTCTACAGACGAAACTGCAGATCACGCGTTACCACTTCTTCGTGTCAAAAAAGCCTTAGACCCCGAAACCCTGAACACTAAACCCTAAACCCGAAACCCTAAACCCTGAACCTTATCTTGCAGCGGTGACCTTCAGAAAAAACTATGAGCCTGGCAATGATAATGCAAGTTTCTACAAGGCAGATAAACGCCTCTCCCTAATATTAAACCCACCCGTTACAGGGTGTATATAAGGGTTCTTATTCGGGTTTATGATTAGGGTTTAGGGCTGATATTTAACCCCCTCCCCCCCCCCAATACTGAATACGCCCCATTGTGGTATATGAAAATATATGAGGGGCATTTAATATTTGGGGGGGAGTGGGAGGGTTAAATATTAGGGGGAGGGGATTAAACCCTTAACCCCAAACTTACGGCACGTAAGTAGAGAATATGGGGCTAGAATCCCCATGACCCCTGTGTAAGGTATTCCCTTATTTGCTACTGACCCTAAACCCTAAACCATAAACCCTATCATACATTCCCCTGTCCAACCGTGAACCCTAAGCAATGAACATGGCATGAGCCATTAAAGAGATTACAGCTGCGTATACAGGGTTTAGGGTGATAGGGTTTAGGGGGATTACAGTGCCACATTGAAGGCTTGGGGGGATAGGGTTTAGGGCGGTTCCTGCTCCACAGAAAAGGTTTAGGGGGCTAGGGCTTCGCGGGGTTACAGCTCCACAATGAAGGTTTAGAGTTCAAAGGTTAGGGGGATACAGCTCCAACCTTTGAGGCTCTAGGCACCTCGGCGCTGGGCGGAAAATATGCTCTTACTACGTATTGGCTCCCTGTTATGTTTTGAGATGCTGACTCGAAAGCCTAACCTCTCAGGTATGTAAAGCGTAAACTCTCAGGTATGTAAAAGGCCAATGATTTTGAGATCGTTTTGATGCGACATCATTTTCTGCCTACTGCATGAATGAGTTGATGCCCGGGTACCCTGCAACGGAGTACATCGTATTTCGGCAGCAATCGCTCTATTGTAGGTAGGTTCTGGGGACGGACATGACATAAGCTATGGTCTAAACTCCTGGTATCCCCCTAATAACCCCTATATGCTACCCTATACAAACCCCTTTTAAGCAGTTTAGACGATAATTAGCTCACATGGTTATTGACTCGCTACTTACACCTTTACGGGCTGACGACCGAAATCATCCTTGATCCATGGCGAACAGTTTTCATGTGGGCCATGCTCAAAATCATGGACCCCTTTGGGTTCTAGGTGATTTTAAGGCACCTATTATTTAGCGGTTCCAAACATGGGAACCTAAGTTTGGGCACCCCCAGTGTTCATGTAAGAATGGAACGTGGGGCTTCAAGTATTGAAGCACCACATGGTCCTCTGCTATTTGAGCCCGGACACAAATCGAGAAATCCTGCTGATTCGACTGGGTAGTTGCTCCTGACTTGAACCAAATTACCAAGACATGCATACCTAGCCCCTCCATGTACCCTCTATATACCCTAAGAAGGGACCATATACCGTACTTAAAGGGTACAAGAAGCGTTCTGGTATAGACATACATCAAATAATACGACTTCCCCCAAAAGGAAGCTCAGTTTAAGTTCCTGAAACAACACTACATATTGGCTTCCATTTTCTTTTCCATTATCCCGATATTGCCCCTATATATCCCCAATGTGGTAGCTTCAATGTTCTTTTCCTTTCTCCCCAGCTCACTCAGTTTAAGTTCTTGAAACAACCGAAACAACCCTGTCCCTAAGCCTACCATGCCCAGGTCTGGGCGCCCATGTTGGCTGAGGACCCTAAATACAGAAAAGTAAGGTTTTTAAGTTTAGAGTTTAGCAGTTTAGGGGTTTACTGGCTTGGGGTTTAAGGTTGCCCTTGAAGGGATAGAGCATACAATCCGTAATTGTGGTGGAAGCGAAATGTGACAACGGGGGGTATAGCCCTAAGGGTCCAAGTACTTAATAATCATATACTTACCCAAAACCTGAACTGTAATTACTATTACCCAAATCCCAAGTACCTAATTATTGGGTACATGGACCCCAAACCCTAAACCCTAAACCCTAAACCCTATATCCCCCCTTTAAAGGGGACCTAATTATTGGGTACATGGACCCTTAGGGTATAGGATACCCTGAGGCCTTCTGAAGTGGTACTGCTTTCGAGTAGCGTTACATCCTGGACCGATATGTTGCACTGCCCTTGACAAGGGTCCCAGTAGCCACATGCATGTTACCCTAAACCCTAAACCCTATACCCTAAGCCCTAAACCCTAAAAGGCCTCTAACTTGCATTTTGTGCCTCTAACTTGCTTTTCTTGTGGGCACCCTGTAGGCCCTCAGTATAGGCCATAGGCGCCATAGTCTAAACTCCTAGTACCCCCTTAATATACCCTATAAAGCAGGCCCCTATGTAATCCCCTTTCACGAGTTAAGACTATAGCTTATACATCTACCTACACCCCTGTGGGAATCAACAGGAACAAAGACGCGCTCAGAGAGAGGTCGTCTAGCTTCTGGATCCACAAGCCTATACAAGAATGAACTCTGGGAGGTTTCTGCGCACAGGGGCTTCACGGAACCCCAAAAATGTGGAACCATGAAGCCCATACTCCCCTACCAGAAGCCTAAACGAACCTCCGCCCCTAGGTTTTATCCTACAGTTGAATAGGACACACACATCCAGAATAGGGTGGGACATCAAACCCTAAGGGTCCAAGTACCTAATAATCATATACTTACCCAAAACCTGTTTTGTAATTCCTAGTGCCCAAAACCTAAGTACCTAATTATTGGGTACTTGGACCCTCTGGGAAAGGTCCAGGTGCAGCTGAAAATTTCAAATCCTGGCAGCTCGAAACCTCACATCGTAAACCGCCCTGAGCCGCCACCCAAACCCTAAGGGTCCATGTACCCAATAATTAGGTACTTGGGATTTGGGTAATAGCAATTATAGTACAGGTTTTGGGTAAGTATTCGATTATTAGGTACTTGGACCCTTAGGGAAACATCTTTCAACTCGTACAACATCAGCAGCATCATCCGCCCTCTTTTCGCCTACTCTCCGAACACGTCCTCAGCGGTCAAGCGAATCGCCGGCGGCCTGCGCAGCGCAAAATGCCATGTTCACGGCCCATATAACGACATGGACGTTTTGGTGGTAAAGTTTGGGGCCGTAGGGCTGAAGCAGGCTGAGGCACAAAGTACAAACCAGCAGCTGCACAGTAGTAAGTAACTGTTACCACGCCTGTATTTGTAGTATGCTACTGCTACGGTATAATGTACATACCTGTATACATACGTATATATGTCTTACAGTACATTGCCGTAGATAATGCGGTAGATTGCAATACCGCACTGTCCAACAATGGGCTTTTATGTATGACGTGGCGCGTCTTGAAGCGCCCTCGGGTCTACATGGAAAAACAGTTAATCCAGAGGCCAGCAACTCTTACCTCAACCTGATCACCACACCCAACAAGGCACAAAACACCCAATGCTGTCCTGCATGTGTTCAGGCTTCAGACTTTACCTGCAACCTCAACTACCTACACTTACCCCTTGCTGAATAGGTGTAACGCTTGTTGACACTGTGGGTAATTGTGGTTCCAGGGACGGTTTTTCAACAGTCAGTCAGCGAAGATGAAAAGCCTTGTGAAGCCTCAGGGGAGCTTGCACCTTCAGTGTCCTTTCAAGACTGCGCAGGCTTGTCGTAACAATAATAATCATGGTAGTACTGATAATAATAATAATAAGGGTACTAAAACGGTAGTAATAAGCTTTTCGACAGGGAAGGGGCAACTTGACTGTCCTTTACAGACTGTTTGTCTTCACTGCCTGGTTCGGCAAAAGATGCGCAGCCACGCGCACTAATCAACATGATGCCCAGGCATTGTTGACACAGTTATAGAGAACTGACGAGAATGGCACTGCTTTTACGCAATCATAGGTATCGACATGTGGAAGCAATGCGACACATCATTCACCACGACAAGCGGTGTGTTGCTTCAACAAAACCACGTGGAAGCACAATGCCCTGCACGCTGGAAAAAATGGTCTGAGGTGGGTTTGGCACGGCCGGTCGAAAAAAAAACATGACATGGTATACAGAATGTGAAAGAATATCAGGCCTCTCTGCAACAAAACATACTTGTGGCGTAAATCAACCACGCAGTAAAGGGTGCCACAAAGGACTATTGCAGGTATATTAACGCCCGTATTTAGGGGCTATTACCCTAACGGTCCAAGTACCTAATAATCATATACTTCCTCAAAACCTGTACTATAATCACTATTACCCAAATCCCAAAACCCTAATCCCTAAACCCTATATATTCCTATATATCCCGTTTAAAGGGACCTAATTCTTGGGTACATGGATCCTCTGGGTTACTGTAGGGGGGATTGACCTTGCAACTCCCAACACAGCAAGGTGCAAACCTGTGCCTTCGTACGCGATCAGACCCTTAGGGAAGAAATTTTGGGTATGCTCCCTGGGGCTCCCATGTCTATAAATAATGCCCCAAAGAATGGAGAGTCAAATGGATAAGAAAATGGAAAATGAATTGGAAACTGGGTTTATGTAGGGGTTGCATGGGGCTCCATGTCTATAAATAATGCCTACATTGGGCCCCAATGTCAATAAATAGTACCTGCGTTGGGCCATTTGGAGCCCTCCGGGCTGAAGGTTACTCATTTGGGACTGCAGATGTGTGGGGGATCATGGATCAGCAACGCGTTTCCCGAAGCCCGCCTATACCATAAAAGCCCAAAACTCCAAACCCTATACCCTACAACC
>CAJNIZ010042667.1:31990-61877 GCA_905231905.1 Symbiodinium pilosum
CAAAAAAGACCAAACAGCAAAACAACAACACGGGTTCCGGCGTGCTAGGAATTCCCGATTTGCGGTTTGTACTCCGTCCAGGTGCTTCCGCTTAGACCAAGATCCACATGGAATGTTGGTATGCCTTTAGCAAAATATTACCAAATTTCACGCCGCCTAGGAACACCACACGTGAAGACACATATCGACAGTTGTAACAAGTCCCGTCAGAAATATTTCTGTGACGAATCACGGCAGTCAGTAGTCCTCATACACATACATACTCAATACTAGAAGAGAAACCTAGAGGAAGGCTGATAGGCCAACAAAGCGCTTATCCGATGGTCTGACGTCTACAGAATTTCCTGTTCTGCGCCGCACGCAGCACCAAGACAAGGTAACCTCCACAGACCCCGGTGATCTTGCAAAATCTTGCTAACCCCAAACCCTATACATCCCAAAGCCTCAACCCCAGAAACCTCAAATCCCCTGCGAAGGCACCTTGGGCGGCGGAGGCGGCGGAGGCGGGGGCCTTTCTTAGCTCAGCTAAGGGCAAACACTCGGAAAAGTTTCCCAGCGGCCAGGGTTTGAATAGGATCGCTTTCGAGCGATTATATTGTAGAAATATTCTTACGGGGGTCATAATACCAAGACCCCAAGAACGGAGACTCACATAAAACAGCAAACGGAAAATGAAACGAAAACTGGGGAAATGTAGCTACACGGCGTTGGGTTCAGGGCTGGGTGTTTAAGTTCGGCGCTTATAACTTATAATCAACGCATAGACAAGAAGATGGCACATAGAACATTATTTGGAGTCTACGCTTGAGGTGGTCTGTAAGGAATGAAGAGATGAGCACGAAGGTGAAACTAACCAAGAAACGGAAGATAACAATGAACATACCACATTATGCATTATGTAGGGCCTAAGTGTAGAGCTGGAAAAGGGATTTGAAACTACAACCGTCTTTTGGGGTTAGGGCCTTATCGGGAAGGAATGGGGTATAGAGACCACTAGAAGCATTGTTTAATGGCGCCTCACCCATAACTAAAAACCACAAGGGGCAAAGGAAATGATCTTGGGACCCATCTGCAATCTGTTTTACTGCCATTAGTGGATGGTTGGGGTGGGGCGGGTGTACCCGAGATTTTGTTGGTCACGTGGACTAGGATTTGGAGTTTAGGGCGTGCTGGAGGTTGCCCAAAACAGGGCAAATAGGGTGACCCGTGGTTGTGAGGGATGTATGGAGGGTTTAGGAAGTTTTCGGGTGTCCGCATCGGAGGATATACAGGGAAGTGATTCTCACCTTCCCCAGTGTAGAAACACCCTGCCGGCATGACATGACCATACATACCCCTAAACCTTGAGAGTCATGGTAGCTTTGTGCCATGGATTTTGGAACTCCTACATTCAGCCCGTGGACCGGACCCACAACTTGCAAACCTTCCTACAGCTGACCCGTGTAGGTTTAGTTTCGAGTTTCGAGTTTACAGCTTAGGGTAGGGCAGCGGGGAGTCCCTGGGAAATCTGCCCGGGCTCAGCTTCTACAAGCACTCTCACGCAAAAACCGTAGATTCATTTGGTACAGTATATGAAAAACCGTTTTTATACCCTTCTCTGCCCCAAAAGTCATGCGGCGCACATTTCTTGACCACACCCCGCACCACAGAACTAGTCCTGGGAGAGTGGGCAAATGAACAGGGTTGCGCACGACTCACCCCCCCCTGCCGCAGTGACCATTACCGAGGAGGGGCATCCCAAAACCCAAGCCGTAAACTCCCTAAACCCCCAGAGGGTCCAAGTACCCCATAATTAGGTACTTGGGATTTGGGTAGTAGTAATAGTAGTACAGTTTTTGGGCAAGTGTGTGATTATTAGGTACTTGGACACTTAGGGACCTAAACCCAGAAAAACATTGAACATCCCTGAGCCCCAAGCTCTATGACACTCTAAGGGTCCAAGGACCTAAATAATAGGGTTTTAGGGCCCAAATACCACTAATAGTATAGTATTTGGGCCCTAAAACCCTATTATTTGGGTCCTTGGACCCTTATAGGGTCAAGGAAATATCCGTATACCTGACAACCCGTCTAAGAGTTTGTCAAAACTCGGAATCCCTGTCTGAGACGCCCTGTGAGAGGGACTTGGGGGTATGCAGAACTCCTCCCAAAGCCTACCAGTGAAGCAGCAATCGGCAAGCTTAAACCAGGCACGAAATCCGAACTGGTTTGGGGTCTAAGTCTTGTACTCCCAACCAGTTCCAAACTGGGTAACGCTCAACCGGCACATAATTGTAGCAAAGTGACTGGCTCCCAGCTATCTGCAATGTGCTCCGATTCTCTGCTCCAGCCTGCTTCCAAAATTTTCGGGAGCTCTCACAGCCCAAAGAAAAGGCCTATGTAGGTGTACGGGATTTGGGATTTAGGTTTCAATCCAATTGGTTTGGATATACCGAGGGGCTAGATGCTGTTACCTCCATATATCCCTTTCAATTGGCCTTCAGGGTTCCATTGGGTTAAGGGATAGGGAGTACTGTATGGGATCCAATATAGTAGGGGTCGTCTTTTTGAATCAATATAAAACTGTTACAGGGTGGGGGCAACATCCCAGGTAGCCCCATAGTTATGGAAGCTCGCCCTTTAAGACCTAAGCGACGATCATCATGTCTGGCAGTGCTTCTTTTGCGTCACACATAGCGGTGGCATCCAAGACACCAACAAAATCAATGCTCTCTGAACTGCAAGGCTACATAGACATCCTGTTTTTATGGGTTCAACTAGTACCCCTCTATACTACACCCCCTAGGTTCCCCCTTAATTAACCTTAATTAAGCCTAATTATCCCTGAATAACCTTAATTAAGCGGGAACCTAGGTAGAGGGGGGTACTAGTTGAACCCACAACTGTTCGATGACAGCCGTTTGTTGCCTCCGTGGGTTGAAGTGCTCTGGGATTCTACTGGATGCCTCAGTCGGTAACACAGGAAAAAAAAAGAATGTCGACATAAGCTTTTTGGTGGGATATCCCTACCTTCTGCAGGTTGGCTGAGAGGGGCGTTGAATGTGATATCCGTACCTAACCATTCGCTTGCGTTCATCTTTGGAACCCTAAAATACTAGAACTTCCTACAAGCCGGGCTTGTACAGCAGGATCCTCATGAGAAGGACCTCGCGCGGGGAAGCACTTTTGCCCCATCTCTGCTGAGCATCGGATACTGTAAAGGGTTACCTTCAGGGCAACTCTTCCTAGGCGTACTTTCCCCAGGGCTCCAAGTAGACACACTTTGTACACTTAAGGCCCCATGGTACGTAGCCCTTGTGGACCCAAAGCCCCAAGGCATTGGCAGCAGCTCACATGAAGCTCACTTCGCTTTCATTGCGCCGTACGACTTCATCCACTCCTTAGCTAACATTCTGGCCTAACAAAGGTGATCAACTGCAATAGCGCTCTGCTGTATTAGGGTTATATTGGGGTAATATTAGGGTTGTATGGAGATAATATAGGGATAACGGAAAAGAAAATGGAAGCTGCTACATTATAATAGGGTAGATATGGGGTGACTATCCCTATGCACGGCCAATTGAGTTGAGGTCAGGTGAAGGCTAATTACTATCTTGCACAGAATATCAAAAAAGCGCCCATACAACAAAGGCATACTGCAGAATTTGAATGGAGTAATCTAGGGATTTAGAACCCTGCAAGCTTAAATAATAAATTGAGCTGGCTGACGTTTTCTCAGGCTTGCTTGTGCCAGCTTGCTAGACAAGAACACTGCTTCCATCACATCGCGCTTACATGGTTGAAGCTTACAAGATGTCGGAAGTGTGGCTTGCGGGGGTCAAAGTTCAGACTGGAATTGGTTGTTGCTACTGTTACTGCTGTGAGGTCTATAGTTTGTGGCCTGAAGCATGGCAGCTTGCCTGGGTCTAGGTCAGGGCGACAATGATGGACTGAGGATTTGGGTGTACAGCTTGGACAGCGGATTCTAGATGCCCTAAGCCCTAAACCCTAGGCCCCAGGAGTCTAGCATTGAAAGCCGCAGGTCGAACCCCTGAAACTCATCCAACCCAAAGCCCAGAAATGCCGGGCAGGTCCCATGCACCTTGATCAACAGCCACAGTCTCCCTCCATTGACCCTTATACCTTACTCCTTTGCAGGTGCATGTATTTATGGTTACTATCCTCTACATACGAACTTACGGAGCCGAAAAAAGGGGGGGCATGCCAGCATTAGTGTCTAGGTAAATACGCAACATATGTTCACGTAGTGGTTTCTCAGCAGTCAGGGCGCCTTGCAGCCCTAGGTATACACGGGTATTGCAATGAGATTCTGCGAGCCCTTTCGCCGGATTCACCAAGGGTAGGATTGAGAAAGCCCCACGTGTTCACATCCGACCGGATACTTTAATACTTGCTCTCCCACAAACTAACATGGCACACCACACAGCCCCCGCCCCTTCTGACTGGACAGTAACCTTACCAGGGCCCTTGGCGGGATTTGTTTGGGGGAGCGTCCGCATGTTTCCTCCATAAATCCTAGGAATCTGCTTTATCCTAGGCTTCTGGGTTTAGGGTTTAAGGGTTTAGGGCTAAGTGTACAGCCCAAATAGCCTCCAAATTATCCATTTTAGGGTCCCGGGACACCATATTCGATTATTTCTCAAACAACTAGCCTATGCTTGACAGAATGAAATGCGGTTTATTCAACTACTTGTCACGCGCTTGGGTCTAAGTAGATCAAAAAACGAACACTTCCCCCAAACTGGTACAGAATTACACTGCATTAAAAGACCGAAAACCCAACCCTAGATAATCCTGCTAGCCCTATAACCGAACTTGCAAATCCGTGGCTGCTTATCATATATGGCACCTCGGGTGGCTAAACTAAATCCTGTTCGTGTTCGACTGCTGTCCAATCAATCTGTGCAATGTACTTACCGTAGGCATTAGGGCATGTTACGCTAGAGGTGTATAGGGTTTTTTAGGGAAACCCCAAACCCTAGGGTTATCATTCCCTACATAGGCAATAGCCGGCCACTGGGCTATGTAACTCTTGGGTTTGGGTTTGAGGGCTTCAGGTGATAGGAATAATAATAGGAATTCGGAAGGTAACACGTATTTAGGAACTACGTCGAAAGCGGGTATTGGGGGACTATCATCATCCATGGATCCGCTTCTCCCATTCCCTGTTAACCACGAAGCCCTAAAGCCTGAACGCAAACCCTAAACCACATGTCTTGGCATTTAGGATAAACCCGAAACCCTGAAATTCCTAATCCCATTACTTCTTAAACCAGAAACCCTAAACTTCCTCAACCCGAAAGCCTCAGGCCTAAACCCTATGACCAGCATTCGGAGACCTCGGGAGAGCTAAGAAAGCAGTGGGGAGGTTTAGGCGGAGGGTTGAGGGTCCTGAAGTTATGAGTATCTTTACGGACCCTAAACGCTACACGTAGCCTGTAACCCCAGTCAGTTACAGCTTATGAGAAAATACCCCCTGCATAGAAGGATTATCTGATAAGACTGCGGTTGACTTGGGCTACAGGTTACAGGCACACACTGCGCACCAAACCCAAAAGTGACAATGGCAAACCGCAAACCCTAAGCCTGGACTCACTGTTTAGTGGTCGGCTGAGTGTCGGCGTCCTCAGCCGCGTCGGCAGCTAACTCAGCGCGGTGGCGCTGCATTGTGTATACGCCCACCTTCAGATTTCAGGTTTACAGGGCTTGGCGTTTAAAGGACCCCTAAACCCTAAACCCTAATTTGGGTTTGGGGCTTTGAAGTCTCAGCCGCTCTCTGAAGGTTCCAAGCGCCCGCGGCCCGGGGCTTCGGGACATGGGACTTCGGGCTATAGCTCCATCTTTCGAAGCCCTGGCCCTCTGGCTACCTCAAGAGTCAGTCCTGGGTTCTATATATCCTATAGTTACATAGCTCAACGCTCACCTGAAGGCCCAGTTACCTACAGCTTTGTGGATTATATATACCTACTGATGAGGGGAGTGGTTACTACCAAACAGTAGAGTACTGAGGTTACAGGTAGAGTGTAAGGCTATTGGGAGGTGAAGACGTACTTTGTAGGATGGATGGATCTGGGCATCGCATGTTAGCGGGAATCTTGTCCCAAAGTCTAAACCATATGTAAACCTTCTACCCATAAATCCCTGAAGCCTCTGAACGCAGAGATACTCCCCTGAGGGTCCAAATACCTCATAGTCATATACAGCCCCAAACCTATACTACAATTGCTTGTGCCGAAATCCAGGCCCCAAATTCAACACTAAACCCTATAGATCCTTGTCTATCTATGTACATACATGCATGCATGCATACATACCTACATACACATCCCTACGTATGGCTATCTATATCTATATATATATATACCCCCACCCCATACTGTAGCTGCAAAGGGACCCGGTTCTTGGGTACTTAGACTCTTGGGCCCTGGCATCGCGTTATTCAGCACGTCGATGCTCAGCGAAAGAAGGTTTAGGCTGCAGAGCTTACCGTTCAGCATTAAAGATCTATTCATGGCTTAGCCTTGGTGCAGTGTGTGTCTGCGTGTGTGTTCTAAGGTGTTTTCCTGTCATCCCAATGACCCTAAGACGCAGGAAAGAGCGTGCACAAACGATAACTCTCAAACCCTAAGCCCTGAACCCTCCTCCCTAAACCCTAAACCCTAAACCAGAGCAAGTAAAGAACAAGGACGCTTAAAGTGATATTTGAACAGGCCATGGGAATCCTCCAATAAAGCAAGCTGACTACCACCTTACAATGAGGGTTATATAGGGATAAGAGAGGGGGGTATATTAGGGTTCTATGGGGAAAAAAGGTGAAAACAGAAAAACAACATGGAAGCTACAAACAAAAAAAAGATTCCAACCTCAGGAAGGGCATCCTCTATGTCCTTCTCAATGGTTCTGGACAGGGGGCCTCTAGGAACCGCGAGGAGATATTGGGAATGGAAGGGATTCTGTGCTTCCTTGAAAAGAGTCTTTGGGGTTTAGGGTTTAGGGTTTAGGGATAGTTTTGAGAAAGTCCCAGAGAAGCCCCATATGAGCCATGGTCTAAACTCCTAGTATCCCCCTTAACATCCCCTATAGTAGTTCTCTATATAATCCCCTATATAACTATCGTTAAGGAGTTTAGACTATAGCCCCACATATCCTCCGGTCCCTTAGGACCCCCCTTTTAGCGAAACCCTTATCCAGCCTGCGCACAGAGCAGCCTTGGCAAAAACACGGAGGCACCGGGAGTCAAGATTGGGTGCAAGGTCAAGGGTTTACTATCCCTAAGGGTCCAAGTACCTAATAATTCGGTCCCTTTAAATGTGGTATTTAGGGATATTTAGGGGTATATAGGGTTTAGGGTTTAGGGTCCAAGTACATAATAATCATATACTTACCCAAAACCTGTACTACAATTACTATTACCCCAAATCCCAAGTACCAAATTATTGGGTACATGGACCCTCTGGGTATGTTCCTTGATCGCCTGCACGTCCCTCTAGCTCACTTGGGGTGCATGGTTTGCACTGTACAGGGCCTAAGCCGTTTAGGGATTAGGGTTCAGGGTTTAGGGTTTAAGGTTTAGGGGTTTGGGGGTTTAGGGTTTAGGGTTGAGAACCTGGGCGCTGCACTGGAACTTGACATGGGATGTCTACTTTAAGGTTCAGGCTCAGGGGCAACTAGAAGTGGCCCCTTACGCACCGCAACTGGGGTTCTAAACAACTATAGCCATGGTTGCACTCCTTGTAGCCCCATGTCTAGCCAGCCATAGACATAAAAGTTGAGGGTTCCGGCCGAGCTGCAAGGTGCCAGGTGCTAAGTATATTATAATATGTTCGGGATTATATGCTTACATTAGGGGTTTCTTGGGATAATGGCAAATCCAATGGAAGGTACTATTTAGGGTGTAGATTCAGGGTTTAGGGTTTCTTGCCAGAAGGTATGTACTCCGTCCTGTTATCATTAGGGGGTCGAACAACCTCTTAGGGGTCTATAAGGCTTATGCAGGGTGTATCGCTTTAGCATAGCGGACTTTAGGGAAGTTGCAGATCCCACCGTCCCCAAGCACACATGAAACCTCCCAGAACCATTTGGACATGGAGAGTCATGGGTCTGAGACTAGGAGAGGTATGACAACTGTTGTCATAGCCATAGCTCTGACTGATCTTACTGTCTGTAGATTACTTTTAGGGTTTAGGGTTTAGGGTTTAGAGTCATGGCATCTAACATTGCAATAACCACTCATGAACCTCCAAGCACGAGGTGAAGTGACTGGGGTGGTTTTCATTCTCTATGTGAGGTTCAATTCCATTCGTGCGATTTTTTAAAACGCTCTTACGATGGAGACTGTTCTGTGGAAACAAAACCCAAAAGGTCCATGTGGGTATATGGTATATACTTAGGGCCCAAAGGGGTTCCCATATACCTACTTTAAGGCCCAAGTATACCCCATATAGCTACATGGACCCTTTGGGAAAGGGAGATTGAAATATCGTGTTGCGTTTCCGTCGGTCATATGAGAAACAGAACTCTAATTGAGCCGGGACGCAGGACGATTCCAAAGACTGTCGTGTTCCACTCAGACCGGCCCACCAAGCAGTAGAAGATGTACATAGGGACCTTGCCAAAAAGGGCTTAAGTGGGTGGTACTTTGAAGGTTTCGCAAATTCTTCATGCATGGTCCCGTTACAAAGCAATACGTGAAACAATGACTGTCCAAAAGCCCTCTGGAGTTATGGGATTGTATAACCACATTTCCAAGAAGGCTTACCCTAGGGTTCTAAGTCTATCAAGGATGCCTACATTGGGCCCTAAAGCCTGTAATGGTTCTTACATGCAGCACTCGGGTTTAATGTTTAGGCTGTAAAGCTTTTGTGGTTTGACGTTTAGCGTGTCGGGTTTGGCGGCTTGAGTTTAGAGTATAATAGCCTTTTTCAAAAGGTTTCAGGTTTAGGGTACGGAGACCGTCCCCAATTTGGAAAAGGCTGAAAGTCAAAACAAAGTCGCAAGCCCCAAAGCATACAGTAGTATGGGGCTCACAGCCCCCAGTTGGCTGCACTTATCTGTTGCTTGCTGACGTCATGACCGCAGTTGTCTCTGATTCAGAGTGTTTGTTGGGGGACCGATGGGTGGGTGATAGTTGCGTAAGCTGTGAAGTATTCAACTGTTACCCTCACATACTTTTTGTTGCCCTGCTAATACTACCGTAGAATGGTCAGTTCAGCATTTGAGGATTATGGTATGTTATGGCGCAACGTGATGATATCTTGAACATGTGATGCATGGTACTCGGACGTAAGACATTTACGTGACGTGGGCAAAAGCCCTTAAAGAGTCCATGTAGGTATATGATGCATGCTTTGGGCCTAAAGGGTTCCCATATACCTACTCGAAGGCATCAGTATATACCATATAGCAACATGGACCTTTTGGGTAAGTTGTCATGCATGTCAGAACTGGACGATGGCACTCCGACCAATCCTCCATCGTCAAACCCTAACCCTAAACTCTAAATCCTAAACCCTAAACCCCCCTAAACCCTAAACTCTAAACCCTGTAACCCTAAACCTATCACCTGCAGAACCTGAAACCTATCACTGCAAAACCTGAAACACAATCCTGGATGGAATATGTAATAGTTTCCCAGAATGGGAGGACCCAATATAGACCCCAAAATACTATAACCTTAAGGGGACCCCAAAATGAACCCCACCGTAGGCCCGAGACTTCAGGTTCTGCTGTAATTTCCCATGGCGAGTTTACTAATAATGTGAATATTTTTATTCATATGTGTATTACGATGGATATTAGCGATACTATCGGTAAGAATACTGACAGTTCTATTTTGGTTATTCATAGTGTGTTTTCTGAAGCGGAGTTGTCAGCAGCGGAGCCCTGCGAGAGGGACCACCTGAAGGCTCTATAGGAGCGAGCCCCAAACGCTCAGAATATAGTATAGCAATATGTATGCGTATATAGATACATATATATATACGTACACATATGTATATATATACGTACATATATATTGAGTATACTCTAAAAATACTTTCTGTAGGATCGGGGAAAGTTGGGATCCTGGCAAAGTGAGGCACGCCGAGGGGAATTTCAGGACAGGGTTCGGCGTGTAGGCATGGCCAGGATTACCTAGGGGTGGCCCCAAGGATCCAAATAGCCCAGTGTAGGTACTATTTACAAACTTTAGGGACTAGTGTAGGTATTATTTGTTGTATACTTGGATCCCTATAGAACGCCATGCATAGCCCCAGTTTCCTTTCAATGTTCCTTTTTTTTCCCATTTGATTCTCCTTTGTTTTCATATTTGGATACCTCGGGGTGGGTTTGAGCAACTTCCATAGAACCCTTCACCAATTTCTGTGTAGTTTTATGAAGAAAATGCGCACCTATCATTACACGTGGCAGAGTTCAGCGCCACGCGAAACTGGAAAGACCCATAAATACTCACCAGAATTCCGGTGTAACCTGTCTACACGCGCCCAAGCCATGCTTCAACCCCTCAACTCAAAAACCCTGAACTCTGCATCTCCAGTTGAATCCTGCAAAAGGACCTAAAACGTAGGAGCACTGCTGTCTCATGTATGGGAACTTCTCCAAGTGAACCCTATGATATCCGCATTGAAAGCCAGGAATCCCGCCTAAAGGCCTTGGTGGGCCGTTGATACCGAGTGTCCCCACGGGACCATTTTGCCGCATAGGAATTGCAGTGCAGATTTTGGGTAAGTATCTGAGTATTAAGTATTAAGTAGTTGGACCCTTAGGCTTACAATACACCAGTGATATCGATACTACTCTTGTTATAGGATATGCCTGGCTGAAATTTCCCGACGTGGCCTACGACCTATTCCCTACGGGACGCTAAAACCCTTAACCCAGGCTCTGTCCGTCCCAGCTGCTGCCGAACTCGCTCGGCACACATACTTTGCCACAGCGCTGAGCTTCCTCAGCTGTTGGAACCCTAAGGGTCCATGTACCCAATAATTAGGTACTTGGGATTGGAGTAACAGTAATTGTAGTACCAGTTTTGGGTAAGTAAATGATTATTAGGTATTTGGACCCTTAGGGCTAGAACCAAACTATGGCCCCTTCGAAGCTATACGGGTATATGGATATTTAAGGTTTATGTACAGCTTATACCGAGACGTGTTAAGCTAATGTGAGGTTTCCAGTTTCTAGAGGCTTTGGAAGAACTCTTGATGAGAACTTTGTAGCTTGCAGGGGGCAACGTATGAGGACTACCTAGGAACTTTTGGTAGGGGTGCCTCTAAAGATCCCTCAAACCAAGACATATCAACTGAGCATGGTACAGGGTCACATGGAGCTTGTGGAGGTTACATGGGGGTGTGCACGAATATTTGTGAGGAATTCGTGGTTTAGGCCTAGGGCTTAGGGTATTTACGTTGCTTCTTGTCCCTACGAAGCGCAGGAGACTGACAATCCTAAACTGATGGTGGCCGCCTATACCCCAAAACCTGTGCACGGAAACCCTGCGCAAAAGATGTCGCAGCAAGATCTTAGCCTTCAACATAGCCTCGGGATCCAAATAGCCCAATGTAGGTAATATCTACCTGGACCCCAAAAGTACGCAACATAATGGCCTTTATGGCTATTATTAGGAGTTTAGGGCTATTATTTTACATAGTTTTAGGGTTTAGGTACAGGCTTTGGGGCTCTATGTACATATTGTTTGTAGACTTGGGTCCCTTGGGGTACTTGTATGCGCGCCGTCTTTGCAAAGGTTGCCAGTCTGGCAGAGTCTCCCAAAGTAGGGGGAGACCCCAAAATACTACTATCCTTATTCTGGGGACCCCCAAAACAGGTACTCCTAGGCTTGGGAAACCCCATATACCCCTACATATCTTATTGGGACCCCAATATAGGCCCCCAAATACTATCCTTGTTCTGGGGACCCCCCCAAAAAGGTACCCCTAATTTAGCCCTAAACCCTAAACCCTTAAACCCTAAACCCTAATTTTGGGGAACCCTGTAAGTAAATGAGACCCACCACCTGAGCCCGAAACCTAAACTCTAAACTCGAAAGCGCTACCCAAAGGGTCAGTGTAGCTATATAGGTTTGGGGTTTAGGGTTGAGGGTTTGGGATTTAGAGTTTAGGGTTTCCCCCAGGCTCCATGTAGCTATATGGTATATATTTAAGGCCCAGAGGGGATCCCATATAACTTTTTTTAGGGCCCCAGGTATACAATATATAGCTACGTTGACCCCCTGGGCTAAACCTTACGCCATAAAACCCTTAACCCTAAACCTTAGACCCTAAAGCTTAAGCCATAAACTCTACACCCCAAACCTTAAACGCCAGACCATTTTCAGGCTGTTCAGCTTGGCATCCGGAAAACCAGCGCCGAAGATACAGCCTCGATGTTGGCTTGAAGGCTAGAACCCCTTCACCTTCACCCCCTAATACTGAACATTCCTCCTAATATATATATATATACATACACACACAGGTGAGCTTTCTTAAATATGGGGGGGAGGGTAGGAAGCTCAAGTTTTCTACATAGCTAGGGTCAGTGAGCTACACAAAATAGTTCTACTGTAGTTGCACTACTTTCAGAATTGCAGAGTAGAGTTTTTTGGAAAAGCTCTCTACTGTTGAGACTAGCTATCCTTCATGACCTTACTATACCTTGAATTCTACGGTACTTAGGGTCAGGAATGCTGCGTGACGTGCCCAGGTCTTAGAAGCCATCTTTTTCTGAATGATTCTCGTGCGAAATACCTATCCCTCTGCAATCCCAGCAAGTCCTGTGTCCAGATGCGAAATATTCCGCACGCAGCTTGTGGTTGTTTAGGGGGAGGGCTTTTGCGTGAGCAGTGCCATCATACCAATAGGATTGTGTATCAATTTCGGAGTTGGGGTAACCAACATTGTCTGATTACTTACTAACCTCAAGACTTGCAACGCTCTCACACGGAAGCCTCCCTGGATATGATCCCGGTTTTCTCAAATCTTTCCTGAAAGGACCCACCGAAGCCAACCGGTCTAGCTGATCCTAGGCGCCCTTTTTTGAAAAAGTCCCAATCTGGAGCTCTGGACGGCTAAGGAGCATTGCTGAGGTCGGCGAAGACCGCTAGGAACGTGTTCTCGTCCCAGCCTCCCGCGCATCTGCTTGCCCCAGGATCCAAACAGCCCAAAGTCGGTACTATTTGTAGAGTTTACCGCCCCGAGTAGCTATGACGTGTAGACTTACCTGAAGCACCAGAATCACCTAAAAACCATGTATACTAGGGTCTTTGTGCCCAAATCCCTTCAAATACAAACCCTCACATGCCTAGACTTACAGAGCCCCAAATTCGCGACGTTGCGACGGAACATGGCTGTAGCTCCTCTGGCTCAAGGTCACTCCGGCTTGGGGCCTAGCCCTAAGGGTCCAAGTACCTAATAATCATATACTTACCCAAAAGCTGTACTAGAATTACTATTATACAAATCGATCCCAAGTACCTAATTATTGGGTACATGGACCCTCTGGGTACCATATGCAGTACCAGCACGGACGCTCAAAAAGAACCCTGTGCAGACAGCTCTTCTTGTTAAAAAAAGATGTTCAAAGCTTACCCTAGGGCTCTCTAGGTCTACAAATAATAACTGCATTGGGCCCTAGGGTTATGAGGGTTTAAGTATTTCGCCGAGCCCCAAACCCAAATCGAACACTGGCGTCTTGCAGACAGTGCTTTGACTCAAGAAGTTCTATGATTCTCTGGGTTTACCCTGCACTCTTGCGTCTGTAAATAGCACTACTTTGTGCACCCAGAGTCTATACATAGTACCTACTTGGGCGAATTGGATTCCCAGCGTTTGGGTGAAGGAGTCTCCAAGACCCAAGCCTCTACCTAGACCTCCCAATTACCCAAAAGAATAGCCTATATACCCATTATTTTGCGGTTAAAGGTTTAGGGTTTAGGGTCTAGACATCCCAGTTACCCATAAAAATGGCCTAGATATACCCATTATTTTGTAGTTAAAGGCTACTATTCTGAGGTCTAGGTAGAACCCACACGCCAGGCTGCAGCCCTGAAGACAGCCGTGTACAGTTGCATCGGCTCAAGGAATTAAAGCCAAAAGTGCAGCCCTAAACCCTGTAGTCCCTTTTAAGAAGATAGAATATGGCTCTGCGGATATTGTAATAAGACCCCCCATGCACGCCATATTCTATCTACTAAAGGGGGACCATAAATCCTAAGGCCAAAGCATCTTGCTCGACCTTCAGCATATGGACCATGAGGGCACAAGATTGGTAGTTGGTCAGGGTTCCCAGTAGGGTTTTAGGATCAGGGACAGGTACAGTAGTACACTGTTTAGGGCACACCTAGACCTCCGAGTACCAAAACCATAAAACCTAAAACCTATACCCTAAATCCTGAACAAACCCAAAAAAACATATCATCATATGAGCCATTGTCTAAACGCCTAGTATCCCCCTCAATAACCCCTGTAGAAGTCCCCTATATAACTCCTACATAACCCCCTCTAAGGAGTTTCGACTACAGGTCATATCATCATATCATAGCAGCCCATATTGCAGTTAAGACTTTGGGAGGTCCAGGTTGACTGCAGGCAAGTCTACCCCTTTGCCGCTGCCCACCAACTACTTAGGGTTCGAGGGTTTAGGGTTTAGGGGGCTAGGGGTTAGGGCTTAGGCATTTGGAGGAGATGCGCTAGTGCATGCCCTCTGATGTGCACAAGATGCAGGTGGAAGAGGGCTTGTGGCATGGGAGCCCCAAACACGAAGCCTGAAACCCTGTCCGGATAACCAAAATCCCTAAGCCCTAAACAACTTCAACCCTGAATACCTACAGCATGATAAATGCCTTCAACCCAAAGCCACAGTACCAGGAACAAATGGCCAAAGATCCACCAGAATGCTGAAGGTTCCCTGAAATCCGAAGTACCTAAATAGTGGGTTTATGGTTTAGGGTACCTAAATAGTAAGTTCCGTGGTGGTAGGCCCCAGCCCCGAAACCCCAAACTTCCAAGCCCGAAATCCCACCGGCCCAAACCAAAATACAAAAACAACGCCCAAATCTGCTTCCTCACCAGAATTACTATAACTGTTATGATTATAAACTATCACCCATGTGCATTCGTTATGAGAGCCTAGTGTAATTAAAACTCGAAACCATTTTCAGCTGTTTGCACAGCAAAGCCCAAAAGCTGCTCATCCGCTAGACCAATTAAAAATGGGGAAGCTGCTACCCAGAAAGTCCAATATCCCTTAATTAGTGAATATACCTTAAACAATACTAGGATCCCGAATATGGTTTAAGGTATATTCCGAGATATATTCCCTAATTAAAGGATATTGGACTTTATGGGTACTGACCTGCAGGTAGTTACCGTTACAAGTACCTGTTACACCCGATCCACAATCCCTGCAGACCACCGCATGACCCCAGTTTTTCTCCATTTCATTTTTCAATTTCATTGCCACCTTATAGTCTCCCCTATGCTCATCATTTACGCCTCGAGTTACCTAAGCCCCGAAAGCATGTAAAACAATTAGCCCTAAACCCATAACACAGGCCATAAAGGCCAAGGTTTTACCTACCTTTGGGGTCCACGTTGCAGGTAAACCCCACTCGCCTTTGCTTGTAAGGCAATTGCACGAGGCCGCACCCTGAGCACGAACTAGTGTAAAACATGCTTTCAGGGTTGAGAGTTATAGGGCTAAGGGTCTGAAACATGCTTTCAGGGCTGAGTGTTTCTAGGGCTTAGGGGTTTAAGATTTAGCTGCTCGAGTTTAGGATTTCCAGAGTTGGGGTCCGCGGCTTACACCTTTGTAGCCTCGAACTTGAAAACTTGAGTCTCGAGGGACTTTTGCAAATCCGAAAAACCAACTGTATACCCTAAGAACTGAACGGAAAGCTCAGGGCGGAGGAAGCTGTCGAGGTCTATGATTCGAGGACAATCCCCTTAACTGCCCTGAGCCCTAAATCGAACAAAGCCTGAGCCCACCTGAGCAGCAAAAATCCTGAACCCATGAAAACGAAACACACTTGGGTTTACATGTGTGTATATATATACTGGAAAGAACTTGCAAACACACTATTTAGCGTTCAGGGTTCAGGATCTGAGTGAAACCCCAACTTCCTCTGGTTTGATAATGATAGTAACCACCCCTGCGCTTGTAGGCATGACCGATGAAGATGTAGGTAATTGGGGCTACCGCAATGTCTCAACGCAAGACCAAAACGAGCACCGGTAAACTGTTGCAAGTCGCCCCATTACCTGTTGTTGTTGAAGCTGAAAATCATAAGAGATCAAAAATATTTTCAAATAGGTAGCATTTATAGACATGAGGGCTCGAAGTAGGTACCATTTCTAAACCAAGAACCTGAGGGTACCCCCTTAACTCAAAAAGTAGATGCGTGCAAGACGAAGATCACTGAGGGCCCGCAGGCACTCGGCATGGTCCGCCGAGTCACAGGTGGGGTGATTGGGACCACCTGATGTGATGTAGGGGTTTAGGGTTTTGGGTTTATGGGTTCGGATACTCCTTTTTGGGGCTGAGCTTGTAGGGTTCAAAAAGGCTTAGGGTGTAGGGTTTATTGCTTAGTTGGCATAGGGGTTTACGGTTAAGCGGTCTGGCTTCAGGGTTTGGTCAGCTAGTTTTGGGGTTTCAGTGGGGCCTGGGGACTTTGAATCAAGATGCTTGTGAGGATTGGGGGACACCTTTCTAGCACATTGTTTCCAATGCATTTCAGATGTTAAGTTCTTGTCATTACGCACCACGAGCTCACAAATTCTCTGCCCCAAACTGAAACCCGAAACCTCGAACCTTTCAACTGCCAACCCTGAACCCTGGCCTATCTTCCGAAAAATCTCCCATTCTTCTCCCAGAGTGTCCGTGTAGCTATATAGTATATACCTGGGCCCTCAAGTTAATTATGTGGGAACCCCTTCGGGCCCTAAGTATATACTCTATAGCTAGATGGACCCTTTGGGTCTTTGGCCGGCCTGAGAAGAGGGACCAGGTCCTGGCAAAAACAAAAAAAACAGGCATCAAGCATTGCTAAATGGCTGCTTCCTGAAGTATTTGATCACCTCATAATTGACTTGGGATGTGTGCATCGCGTACTTGGACGCTGTGGGTTGAGGGCGAGCAACATGGAGCGATTACACCCGTTGTATGGGGTTAGACGCTTTGATACATCAGGACTCCAGGAGGTTCTAGGAAGCATAATCTGGCATAGGGGTGATCCTTGTAGAGGTTTTCGCGTTTTGGACAGGACCCGATTTGTTACACAGCCACATCTGTCACTGAGGAGAAGAAACGGGCAACAGGATCCTTATGAATACATACTCTTAAGGGGCCTCATAATCCACCAGGAAGAACAAAATGCCCAAAACAGGGGCCCGTGCTCTCTCCCTGTGAATCTCTCATCATGCCAATCCATCTAAACCCCATATGAAGACCTCTCATAACATCAGAGCTGTCTCCAGGGCCCTGGGGTCCGAAAGAATGCCCCGTTTTGAGACTCACACGTATCAAAACCACCTAGCAACCTCAGAGAGTGCATCCCCGGACAGCCGCGTGCATTCAGAGACAAAATCACATTCATGTCTGGCATCTCCTGGATGGACCAAGAACTTATGTTGACATCCGCAAGTCGCCTGTGTTGAAGATAGTACCCATACTATGCCAGGCTGCCAAACTACGAGCCGGCATTACCCAAAATTAGGGGGTGAAAAGCTCAAACACGTGTGTTTGGCGAATGCAGGTGTCAAGTATCTACCACAAACTCTTCGTCCCAGGGCCGGCTATGCAAAATTCTAATTACAAGCTCGCTCCGGGGCCATTGGAAATTGTGTAGAAGCCTGTACATGCAACAACGGATAGTATTCCCTGACGTAGCTACAGAGTAGTATACCTGAATACCTGATCCAAGTGTGTAGGCCCCCAAATTCCATGATAACAAGTTTCAACAATGCTTAGAACGAACAACTGCGAATGAGGCTGGACAAGGGGAAGATCACAAAAAGGTAAGGCGTAGTTGAACAAACGAACCAAGGTAGGTGTGTCCATGGGGAACCAGAAAAGACCGATGGGAAAGCTTCGTGTAGAATAGGTAGATGCCCCCCAAAAAGAGCCTGGTAACAGGAGCCCTGAAAAAGACCTTCAAAGCCCCCAGGGGTCCCGGTGTCGTCACGCAGGGTGGCATCAACAGAAGGCAGGAGACCGATCTGAGCAGGAGCTACAGCAGGGGCGAAAACAACGAAACAACTCGGGGGCGTTACGCTCCTGCAGTTAGATGTAAGGGGTTCTGCTGAATATCAGAACATTTGTGCGATCACATCCCATAAAATTCCGGCAGCTAAGCCCCTCACAATTCTGAAGGCGGGTTGTCAACATTATGGCCCTATTTCAGACACCCTACATGGGGGCCGTATTATCACAGGAACCCCAAAAGACATAGTTTTTGACAATACCCCGCAGGACCGCGCATGCTGTCATGCGCACCAAAACCCTGTTCTACTTAACAATCCACCTGCATCAGGTTCAGTATCCGCGTGCTGTAAAAACAGAAACTTCCCCAACCAGAGCACCTCAAGATGCAAGGCTAATGTGATGATCTTGAAAACTAGATCTAAGCCACAAGGTGTCCGCACGTCAAGAAGCAAACCTTAGGGCTCCAAGTGGCCCAATGTAGGTACTATTTATAGACATTAGGTATTCTTTATAGACATGGAGCTCTGGGGAAAGGATGATTTTCATGGAGGCGTTTTGTCAACACTACCACTAGCTTTCCCTCGGATTAGGCGAGCTTGGGCTTTACGCAGTATGACCCAGAGGGTCCGTGTACCCAATAATTAGGTACTTGGGATTTGGTTAATAGTAGTTATAGTACAGGTTTTGGGTAAGTATATGATTATTAGGTACTTGGACCCTTAGGGACAGCTTGCGTAATTCTGCGGCGCTACACTAAACAAAGTCGAGCAGACTCCTGGGAAGGGGTCACCAAAGTTCTTATGTACATTTCCTATGCAAGAGAAGGCCAAGACGGTGTAAAGCTAGAAACATTGATGTATCCTTGCTTTTAAGGAAATCTAATTAAGTTAGCCTGACCAGGAAACCATATTATCACAAATTATTATCTACCCATATCGTGGCATATTGTGGTACCCTATAAACCCTTCAGATCCCTTAAGTTTCAGCACCAAAGCAGCAACCTGATAGATATTTGGCGTCAGTGGCGGCCGTTGAGGATGAGCTTTCACCATGAATCCTAATTTCCAAGACACCTCAACCAAGCAACCTCAAATAAGCAAACACTCTCAGCTTGTGGTACTCAAGGGCTAACTCGGAAGATGCTCTCTTTGACCTGGGATTCCAGGAGGGTCTGGGAGCGCCTGGTAGAAATCTCGAATCAGCTTCAGAAAAAAATCCATTGCCAAGGGGCTGCTCAACGCTATCAGGCGAGTTGAGACATTGGGGCGAGCTCTTGCAATACCCACACCCTACACTCTGAAGAATCTAAGCGTCTGGTGTCACCTGGTGTCACGGAAGGGTCCCAGTTCTGGCCGGCGCTGCATTTCCAAAGAAACTTTGGAATCGTCGGAAATGTCCGGTGCTCAGCGCCCAGCATCACCCCCCAAAAACAGTTAGTTACCTTTTGTTGACTGTCTTCTTGGTTAGCAACAATTCCATTGAACAATATGTCACTCAAACGGGTTTCAGCTGCATGTCCCTTGTCTTAGGCACCTCTCAGTTCGCAGGTTGGCATGGCACTGGTTCATTAACAGGGAGATGTGCACCAAATCCTAAACCCTATACAACCTAAAATACCGTTTGACAAGTTTGGCCTTCAGCTTGATTACAGACAAGGTCACACAAGGCTAAGCGCCGGGTAGAGTTGTATATACCGGGTAGAGTTATATATAGGGGTTATATGGGGGTTATGTATATATGAGGGCTAAATATAGCAAATATACAGGGAGAATGGAAAAGAAAATGGAAGCCACCATCTAGGGCTTAGCTTTAGGGGTTTGACCTGGCAACAAGGTTCTCAGAAAAAAACTCCTACTACAACACATGTTTCAAACTCGTTCAGGACCTGCAAAAGCCCTTTGGCAAAAAAAACCACAATGCCACAGATATGCCACACATCATACCCTTCCCTTTGAAGACTTTGCCACCAGCTTACATGCTTGCCTCGGGATATTAACCTGAAGGTCTATGTACCCAATAAACCTGTACTTCCTCTGAAACCTGTAAACTGCTGCTAGTACCGACATCCTAAGTAGCCAAATACTCGGTACTTGGACGCTTTGGGGCACACAACGTTCTTTAAGAGCCTCGGCCGCCGAGATCAGGGTGACTATGGCGGCCAAACCCCAAAAAGCCTCCCGGCGCGGTGGAGGCCGAAACTTAAAGCATTCCCAGCCCCTCAATGCAGTAATCCCCATACCCAGAGGGTCCATGTACCCAATAATTGGTCTATGTAAAGGGGATATATAGGGGTATACAGGGTTTAGGGTTTCAGATTTAGGGTTAGGGTCCATGTACCCAATATTTAGGTACTTGGGATGTGGGTTATTTTAATTTTAGTGCAGGTTTTGGGTAAGTATATGTTTATAAGCTACTTGGACCCTTAGGGAGGGTGGCCTTAGGATGCTACCAACTATGTTTGGTGTTGAGCAGGGTGTGCTCAGTGTGAGTGTGAGGGGCTAGGTTCGGGGTCATGCGTCTCCCCGTTTACAAAAGAAACATACCTTAAAAGGCAACTACGTAGGAACCCTTGAATAGGTCTTATGGTTTTAGGATTTCAGGGTGTAAAGATCTGTGGTTCATTGCATGGAGGCATGCGGCAGTGATCCCACTAAGGATTTCAGCGTTCGAACCATTTAGGGTTACCTACAGTACTAATTCCAGGGTGGTTGCCACTAAGCTGTAGATGTATATACTTGGGATAAGCCCACCAACATCAGAATGGGACTGATCGCTGAGGACTACGGCTACCTGGCTTGCCAAGCTTTTGGTTGGTTCGTTGGTTTTTGGATTGAGGGTTTAGGGTTTAGCGTTTAGGGTGTTTGTCACCATTTTGGCCTAATTGAACTCATGGGTTTCTTGAAGAGTTGTGGCAGAGGCTTCGGGTATAGGATTGTTGATTAATTGGGCCATTTCTGTAGTCCTCCTTCTTAATAGCCACAAGTTTGGGGTTGATTGGCATACCTTGGAGGACAGAAACATGCGTTTTGGTAGTCTCCCACGCCTTGGCTTAATCGCGTCTACAGAAATGGAGGTGAATTCTGTGGAAGCTGCGTGTAGGACACTGGCTACACCATCTTTTCCCCATGTTCTACCCTTCCACCCCCAACCAACGGAGTATTTGGGTTTTTTCAAACAAAATAGGGTCACCTTGTATACCCCCGATATACCCCCGAATCCAACGAATCCAACAAGAAATCCGCAGTCTCCGCACTTGTTGCGCTGGTCAGAACAGGTAAAGATGTTTCCTTCCTGTAGGAGGAGCTTTGAAATTAGGTGATTACAGACTAGGATCCTCCCCATCACGCTACCTGACCCCTTAACTTGCCTTACCCCACCCGATAATTAGGTACTTGGGTTTTGGGTAATAGTAATTGTAGTACAGGTTCTGGGTAAGTATATGATTATTAGGTACTTGGACCCTTAGGGTTAGATATTGTGTGGGCATAGGGGGAGAGCAGGCAAGCCAAGCACGATGTATCAATGGCAGAGTTCGGACCTGTTGCGGCAGGACCGATTCAGAGTGGGAGTTGCTAAGAATGAGGCTGGTAAGGTTGCTGGGTTATATAGGGGGTATATTAGGCTTATATAGGGGTAATGGAAAAGAAAATGGAAACCTTAGGTCCCTTTAAAGGGATACATAGCGGTTATATAAAGATTATATTGGGGTTGGGCATGTAGCAGTTATAGGTTCCTATGTATCGACGTTGACGTCAACACCAGCCTTCTGAGTTACTGCAGCTAATCAAACAAGAAGATGGCGCTAGCCAAAATCACATGATGCCTGATTTGTTTGGAAAGGTTCTGTGCAGTAAAACCTTTGTATGAACCCTTTGCTGGCTATCAAGGCCACCACGTTCAGTCTCTGAATAATCCACACGTCCATTGAATGTTTCGTCTAACTAGTCGTTCAGTAGTCTCTTTATTTAAGCCCCTGAGCCCTATAACACCTACATATCGCCATAGACGCCTTACAACCCATATGCACCCCTTACATCCCCTCTACATAATCCCCCTGTGTAACCCCTATATTACCCCCTATATTACCCAGATATAACCCTATATAGTATAGCAGTTCCCATTTTCTTTTCCATTACCCCTGTATAACCCCAATACATCCCTCTACTCTATATGAGACCTTAGCCTTGGAGCCAAACTCTCAGGCCACCTGCAGCGCCAAGACCACCAGGAAGGAGTTACTCTTGTAGATATGTTCGCAGAAGACCTTGTTGATCTTTGGGTTTAGGGTTTAATGACTCTCGGACCCCCCGAACGGTTAAGGGTTTGGGACCCTAGTTTGAGGGACCTGGAGATAGGCAATATATTATACCCCCATTTGTAAGCCCATAAGACGCTATTGTATCCCTCTCGAAGTACGCTACTTAACCATTATTATAGCCCTAGGGGCCCAGAAAGTAAACAAGGTCCAGGTACGGTCATGCCAGGGTCTCAAGGAATCACGTCTTTCTCCGAAATGTATACCCTAAACCCTAAACCCTAAACTGTATCTGCCATGGCCAGGCTCTTCTAACCCCTTTAAGGGACCCTGATCGGGATTGGAATACTTGGGCTCGTAGGAGCGAGGGGCTCATCTGTCCACCCCCAACTACCCTTAAATGGGTACTGTGTTGGGGGTATTTGGAACTTGTAGAAGGTACTTGGGTGGTCAAGCTAGGATGTCGGGTTTAGGCTTTAAGGACTAGTGTTTGAGTCGGAGGTTTTATGGAGTAGAGCCCGGTTTAGGGTGTTGGTTTCAGCACTTTGCGCTGTAGAGTGCAAGGTTTTCCCTTGAGGGTTTGGCGTTCAGGTTGTACGGTGGATGATAAGTTTGGGTGTGTAGGCTAGCTATTCGTGGATTCCGAGGATGACATAACGGTTCTATGTGGGTGGATGGAAGGCCTGGGGAAGCGCAGTGTTTTTGTGTCTTGGTTACAGGGAGTTGGAAATTCCCTAAACCCTAAACCCTAAACCCTTAAACCCTAAACCCAATTGTGATTATCTGTAAATCTGTAAGCCTTTAAGCTCAACTGCTCCGAACCCCAAACAACTGCAAACAACATCCCAACCTTCTTCAGGTTCTTGCGCTTCAGCTGACTACAGAATCAGAAAGCCCCAGACTGGAGGCCCCACACCGGAATACGCACCCCAGATTGACACCCAACCTGCGAAAAAGTGACCCACAAAACCGACATGCCTGAACCCGAACTAAAAGCCAGAAAGCTGGAACATACGTATCCCCCTACCCCAAATCAAGTCCAAGACCTAGTTGTTGCAAAGAATGGCATACCGGTAAGTCATTTGTTCATGTGCGTTGTAGACTTTCGACCTGCCATAACTGGAGTCTCGAGCATCTGACTCCAAGCACTACGCTCGGAACCCCCCCAAACTATCATAATCCACGCAAGCCCTCACAGCATGCCTTCACCTAAAAAAGCATTGGTATAGAACCCTTACAGAACCATCGAAACCCATCCAAACTATCCCTGCAACTCTATGTCTATAAATAGTACCTACCTCGGGTCCCAATGTCTAAAATTATTACCTACGTACATTGAGCAATCTTAATTTTGAGCCCCCGGGTATGGCACCCCCCCCTCCCTCCCCGAAAAAAATCAAGTCGCGCCCAAGGTGCCGAGCTAAAGGCAACGAGCGTGCTTTTCGCTAGAGCGGACCAGGCGCCTGCAAAAAAAAGTTTAGGGTTTAGGGCTCAGGGTCAGACAGTCAAACAAGAATTTGAAGTCTCGCTCTCTGTAGAGTTTAGGGAATATGTCGGGTTTGTAGGTAATTTTCCATTTCTTGTCCATTTGATTCCCTATCATTGGGGTAATGTACCCCTACACCGTTTGTAACCCTATGTAGTCCCCATAAATCCGAAACCCTAAACCCCTAAACCTGGGGTCTGCAGGCGAGAGCCTTCCCAGCGCCACTGTGAGCCCATGCTGCCGGCCTGATGCTCGGCTTAGGGTTTGCGGAGAAAATGCGAGACGTTGAGGGATTTGGGTTTAGGGGTTTAGGGATTCAGGGTTTCGAGGTTCAGCGTTCAGGGAGATTTTGATGGTTGGCGACTTAATTCTGATTTCGGCAATTCTCACAGGCTTTTGTCTCCAGAGTTGCTATTTCGCCAAATTGGGGTTGCCACAGAGCCCTCATGGAGCCCCTGCACCCCACACTCAGAACCCATCAGGGAAACCATTGAGCCCTAAACCCTACACCGCTAACCCTATGGCTCCATGTCTATAAATATTACCTACATTGAGCCCCAAATGGTACCTACATTGGGCCATCTGGAGCCATAGGGTAAGACGGCCATGAATGAGGAGAACTCGGGCAATTCTAGGGCGGCTGTGGGAAATTCTTGCAGCATCGGAATGCAAAATACAGGGCTGTCTTTGGTTTTCTGAAGGGTCCAAGCACCCAAGTGATGAGCCATGCGGTTGGAGGATTTACGGTTTAGGGGTTTACGGTTTAGCTGCCACATACTATACTCTAAACGGTCTTGGGGACCTGCAACCCTAGGTGTTTGAACGCTTAGGGTTCCATGTAAACCACCATTTGTTGCGAGGTCGGCAGATTGACAGTTCTTGGTTTAGGGTTTAAGGTTGTGGGTAGTATGGGGGCCTAACTAACTTTCGAGCAAGGATCCGGGTGCTTCAAATGACACTCTAGATTCTAAGACCTAAACCTTACTACCAAGGGGCCCTAGGAATGTTGTTGGGAATTTCTGGGTGGATGCTAAGAAATTTGGCTAAGTCACTTTAATACGGATATAGAGTAGGTAATAGTATTTGCTTATTACAGCAACCCTAAACGGAAATGCCCCTTAGTTTAGGAACTTAATTGAAGTTCCTTTGCAGCCACCCAGGTTATTCAGGCTCCCACATGTCACAGCAAACGCGAGCCTCGGCCAGCGTGTAGAAGGCCGCCAGCAGGCTGATGAAAATCAGCTCCTGCCACTTACTGGTTCATAAGAGGGAATACTGCGGCGATGCATAATCCCTATATAACCCTATGCATTACATTTCCATATTTTCTACTAAGAACCGGTAAGGAAAGCTGTCGGGGTTGAGGGCTTATGAACAAGACTAGTGGCAGTAAAATTTTCACACTATTACGATAATAAAAAACGGTAAGAAGAATAATGACAACCCACTTGAGGCTTGGGATTTGAAGTTAAAATTTCCAGGGTGTAGGCTGTTGATTGTGGGTCGTCTGCGTTCGGCTTTGGAGATTTTGATGGGCTGCTGTAGCTTTCCGAACGGCTTTGGGATTACTAGCAACTTTCAAGTCATCCCCGCGTCTTCCTGCTACAGGTTTTTGCTCTGGGACATATGCTAAAGATCTAAAGCCACATCAGCAGCAAAACGGGTATCAGTGCTCTTACTCAGCAGTAGCGGCAAAGTTCAGGTTACATGCATGGTTTGATGCTCAGAGTTTCTGGTTTGCGTCTAGAGGCTTATGTTTGGATCTTGCCTTGGAACCCCTTATATTCCCCCTGAAGTAGATAGAATATGGCTTTGGGTATATTGTAATAAGATCCCCGTATACTCCATATTCTATCTACTTAAGCGGGACTATGTCTACAACAAATACCCTGAAGCCGCTACTTCATCTCTATCCAGTCCAAGATCCCTGACTTACCCTTGACCCTAAACCCGAATGTGGAGGGGGGGTCTATTTTCTGCTCTGGCTGGGAACAGATGTCAGGCAGCGTCTGCTCTAGCAGGAAGACAGCAATGTGTGAAAATATCAACCAACCTACACGGGAGAGGGGGGGGCGGGTCCGGGGGTCCCACAACTAGATGGGTTGTATGGGTAATAGGGGTATTAGGGATGTTCTCATACTTGAGAGTCAAACGTAAAACGAAATCAAACGCTGGATTATGTAGAAACATATGGGGACTTTGGCTTCCCATAAGTAGAGGTGCGTTTTCGGGGGTTCCCATAATGCGGATGCTTGTGTTTTGGAGTGTACATTGGGGTCTCTCTTGTTATGGAAACTACCACATACCTGGTACCCACCTGACCAAAATCCTAGACGGGAAAACTACGTTTCCAACTGCCGCAACTCTTTGCTCACTGCCCTGCTGTACTTCTGCTGCAAGCCGTCGAAGCTGTCACTCTGCATGCTCAGACTGGCGGTCAAGCCTTTCAAGCACGACCACTGCTCTGCTGGCAGCGCGAAGTCAGCTGCCTGCTCATAGATCCTGGCTGCGTTGGGGCCTCGCGCAAGCAGCAATCTCCCTCCGCAGGCATCCTTCCAAAGACCCTGATCCTGCAAGCACAGGGATGCGACCTGAGTAGTCATGGCAGCGAAGATGTTCGGCACCAACTCCTTCAGGATTTTCTTGCAAAACTCCCAGGTGTCTCTCCCAAGTGTCTCTGGCATCGGCTGCAATGGACTCTGTCACGGCAGGCGTCTTGCCGGATGTTGAAGTTGTCGTCACTGCATTTCCAAACAACTGCAATGCAACTGCTATCTGTCTGGACTTTGCACCAACCGCGTCAGCCACCACCCCCACGCAGCCGTCCCGAACCCTAAACCCTAAACTCCCTCAATCCGAAACCCAAAACACCCTAAATCCTGAACCCAAAACCCTAAACCCCGAACCCTCCCTAGAGCCTAAATCCTGGATCCGGAACCCTACTGCCTACACCATGCCCACTACACAAACCATGATAACAAGGCAAATCCGTGCCAAATACCTGAGAACACTAGGGCTCCATGTCTATAAAAACTACCTACATTGGGCCGTTTGGAGCCCTAGGGAACCCTTCGGATTTAGGGCGTGTAGGATGTTGGGTTCAGGGTTTATAGGGGAACTACCATAAGATGGAAGACGCATACCTCTGACTGTAGCCCTTTTAAATCTACCATGAAATTGATATTTGCAATTTGTCGTATCTTTTGAGCTTATACTGATTACAATAAATATCAACAAATAGGCCCAGAGGGATAGGAGTGGAGAGATGCCCACGCTTCCGGGCAAGAGAACATGGCACTAACAAGATTAGGCAGAGCAGCTAGGGTTTAGGGTTTAGGGTGCTGGCAACATGCCTTGTAAAACGCCCTCTGCCAGAAAAGGCGCCAGCCCCTACATGTGACAGAAGACCGTCTGTCAGAAAACAGTACTTGGGGCGCTAAACCCTATACCCCAATATTTGGGTACTTGCAGCCTTAACCCTGGGGCTCCATGTCTATGAATAGTACCTACATTGAGCCCCAATGCTTAGGGTAAGGACACCGTGAGTGAAACTGTGCAGCTGAGAGCCCCGCAAGCCAATGCAACCACGGCAGCGAACGAGACCTTCACACAGGTTATGTTGAGGCTTTAGGGTTTAGGGTACTTCCACAAATCCGGGCCGCATTTTTGCCTGAGCGCCCAAAGGCTAGGTCACTTATGGAATTGGTATACGGGCCCACGTTTTTTGCAACGTCCACTTCTGATGGGGTAGATGGACTTGTTCAGCCACAATTTTTGCATCTTCGACATATCTGGCCACCAAGCTATATCATGACGCGGGACATTGTCCTTCGGGTCAAGTTCTTGAATGCATAGGCCGCAGACAAATAGGCCTAACTATTCCCAAAGTCCATACTGATTTAAGTCCCAAGTACCTGATTATTGGGCATTTGCGCCTTTGGGCCATGGGGGCATGGACCATTTGGGAACCCTAGGCCCTGAAGCCCATTCAAAAAAAACTCCCGCCCCTAGCACTCGCCAGCTCAAACACCACAAACTGGACCTGCCAAAGAAGAGCCGGGACATGACGGCCGCCACAACCAGCTTCCTCTGATCGGCTATAATGGGTTGTATTGCGGTTAAATTGGGATAATGGAAAATAAAATGGAAACTACTATAATGGGTTATATAGGGATTATATTAGGGTTATGTTGGGTTTGCTTACTGGCTCTTGGTAGGGAAGAAGGGAACATGCTAGATAGGGATTATATAAGGATTATATTACCTTATTCCGTACTGAGAACTAATAAGCTTAGCGGCTTGGGAGTTTGAAAAGCATGGCATGCGCAATAGACCTTTAGCATGCAGAAAGTTTTTTCTGCCCGCACGACGGGAGCAATAAGTTCAAGCTCCGGACAGCTGTGCCCAATGACGGACAATGCAGCGGAAATTGGGGATCTTAGCTGCAGCACAAATGTACAGAGCAGGTGCATACAGATACAAAGCTGGCACTTCCTGGTATACAGAATTTCCACCCTGGACAAATGAGAATCTTACTCTTTTGGGCAACATGACAGAACATCCTTTCGGGCGTTCTCGGTCGCAAACATTGCAGGCAATGTAGCTCCAGTGATTTACCCTGTGAGGTTTAAGCTTGCCGGGTTTGAGAATGGTCGCCGTCTTCGCGCGCTGCATTTTTTTACACCAAAAAACACGAGACTAGTTTCCATGTTCTCTTCCATTCTCTCTATATAACCCCACATAACCCCAATATAACCCAAATTTACCCCGAATATAACACCAACAGCACCAATAAACCCTAGTCTGCTAGGACTTCAGGTTTGTATGTTTGGTGTTGCAGGCCTGTGCAGGCCTGAGACCCCTGGGTAGGGTTTGTGATCAACTCTCTTGGGTTGAGGATTTAGGGTTTCAAGTCAGGAAATGTATTCAGAGCATGTGCTAGTGCCCAAGTACGGTCTCTACGTGAGTCTATGCGTGTTTGTCATGTTCAGAGACGGTCAAGACCTAGAAGTACCACAAACGCCTGAATGAGGCCTCCTGTCAGGTACCTTGACTGTGGCGTGTACGAGCCGTAGGAAAGCACACATTAACAGACGCAGAACCCTAGACCCTTGACCCTAAACCCTAACCCTGAACCCCGCACTTCAAACCCTCAAGCCTAAATCCTTATCCCGAATAACTTGAACCGTAAATGCCACATTACAACAACGATTCTGAAGCCGTAAGCGTTCTATCTATGTTGAGGCTTGTATTGGGTGACAGTATACCCTGAGGGTCTCCAGTACCCAAGGTTCGTGTACTTGGGACTTGAGTAAGAGTAGTGAGCATACTTTTTTAAACTCCCATACATAATCCCCTATATGACCCCCTTCAAGCACTTTAGACTTTGGCTCATATGTCTTGTGTACTTTGATCCTTAGAGGTACAGGGTCCCGTACTAAACTCTGGAACGGGGATATGCCTTCTTGGTGCTCACGATTGACTGGTGCTTTAGGGGGAGCTGCTTCAGCGGGAGTGGGGCAAGGATTAAGTGAGCCTTCTGGATATATACAAATATAGATAGATTCATACATATATATATATATTCATATGCATATAGTTACAAGGATAAGTATGGGGATCCGACCCCCAGGGGTGAGGGCTGAGATCCCTTTGGAGCACTGGCAGACCCATCCATTACAGTTTCAGACATGGTGATTTTCAGTAGTACACCTATGAGGGCGCTGGTTGGGAACTCCGTACTCCATAGATGAAGCTTACACTTACGGGTATCTCAGACGTCTTATACCATACTACTGCAAGGACAGTAGGGGACAAACTTATTGTGGATTCGGAGTCTCCAACCACATGCGAACGGAATCTTAATGCGAAGACGTCCTGACGACAACCAGCACGAAAAAAAAAAAAAAAAAAAAAAATACTATGATAGCATCACCTCCTATTCCACTTGC